>CM076573.1:601121143-601237166 GCA_034641835.2 Pinus albicaulis
CTGATCAGGAGCTCAGGACCAAGTGTCGTAAAATGGTAAAAAATGAAAGTTCTCAAAATTGATTGAAACCAAGATGGTTACATAAGTCTCGTCTTCCTGATTCTGGTGCCGCAAACGGTTCGAAAAACAGACACCGTATGAAGAAGTTATTGCACTTTTAGTAAAGTGGGTCCGACGGAGCACGGAGGGGCCAGCCCTCCTCCCATGGAACCTCATCATATGACCAGTGTGGGAGCTTAATGATTAAGAGCGATTAAGGAGCCTAATATCAAGTTTAATATTTAATTAAGCTTTAGTTAAGTGGATTTTAATATGGCAGAGATTCTGGAGGCGCTCCCAAATTTAGGTGGACTTCCACTTTTAGTGGAGTTAACTGGCAGTTGCCCCACATTTAGTGGAGGAAATTGGGGCAAAGTTGTTTTGGTCATAAATTTCTCATTACTCAACCTTTTGGAACGAAATTTTTTTTGATTTCGTATTTTCTCAGCCTTTTGGACTCAATGGCATAGGTTTCAGAGCCATTGGAGCTCAGTTTCAGCCTGTTAAGCTTCGAAGAAGATGAAGGAGCCATCAGGGCCTAGACGGAGAAGGCTGTGTTGTGGACTGTGTTTCTCTGTTTAAGGTAAATGAATAGTCATTATTAGCTATTTCATGCCTTTTGAATCTGTTTGAATGGTTTGCAGAGCCTGTTAAGAACTTTAGAAAGCCGAAAATCTTCATTTAAGTTCTAGAGGCCATTTTCCAAATAGAGTGTGTAAGCAAAACCGGAGCAGCCGGAGGCCGTTTTTGATGAAACAAAACTCTATATTGACTATTTCAGTCATTCTGGAACCAATGGAAGTGGTTTCAGATCATTTTGAGTACTTCTACAGCTCGAGAAGTTGATATGAAGTCGTGGGCAGCCCTGGGCAAACCGTGGAGGAGAGCCATTTTTGGGGACAGGCTAATGTGGGCACGACGCTGCGCTCTGATGTGATGGATTATTGATGCAGCAAGAGGGTTTCAGAGCAGAAATAGAAATATGAGGGATTTTGTGCCATTTATAAGCTCAGAGAAGCTTAGTGCACCGACAGAAGGATGTGTGTCCATGGAAGCCTAAAGCTGTTTGCAGGAATTGGACAACTATTAAAGGGATTTAAAATGGTATTCTCAGCCCTTTGAATCATTTTCATATTCATTGTGGTTAATTTTGGAGCTTGTAAAATAATTTAAGTACCTTAATCCCAAAGAGTCTAGTAATGTTGACAAAGCTCAAAGGAGATGTAGCCCAAGAGTTGGAGTGAAATCCTATATTATATTGCTGTTGTGTTTTGTTATTCTATGGATGAATTATGTTTCTGATATACATGTTAAGTTTCAGCAAAAAAAAATAAACTTAAAACACATAAATAGAAGAAAAGACATACACCTCTTCTAAGCAAAAATTCCGCATAAACTTCAAGTATGTGTATGTCAAAGACTTCTAAGTGTTAACTTCATTATTTCTTTAGGCAGAGTCTGTAGAGGGCACGGTAGCATCTGGAACTCATCCTCTCTTTAGAGGTGACATGTCCGGTGAATGCCCCTACAGTCTATCTCTGTATAAGAAATAAGAAGTTTTCACATTTTCAGAGGTCACTTGGAGTGTATAGCTCAATTTAAAATTATGAGTATTTGCACTCATTTACTTAAATGAAAATGGATACCTTGCACCCTTAAACAAGTACATTCCATTTTCAGATCAGATGGTATCAGAGCACTAGGTTTGCTTGACTGACATCACTAGCTTGATTGTGTAGCTTGAAAGGTGTCTTAAGTAGTGTTGAAGATTGACTGCTTTATTATTCTGCAAACTACTTGTTGTTTGAGTTTGCTGAAGCTCTTTTGTTCATTTTTATAATGACAACTTCCATAAGTGAGTTCTCAAAATCATCCTCCTTCACAAGATTTTTTGATGAAGGCTTGAAGCAAGAATTTTTCATCATGATGAATATGGTGAGAGAAATGTATGAGGATGAAAGAAAGAGCTCTAGACTTCAAGAGCAGTTGAATTCCATGAGGGAAGAGAAGCAGTTGCTTTCTGACCAATTGCAGGAAATGGAAGGCCAACTTCGTATGGCAAACATGAAGCTGGAAAAGATGCATGAGTTGGAGACACAACTCCTTGTTTCCAAAGAAGCCTTAGCCAAGTATCAGCTTGAAGAAGAGGTAAACAATTCTAGTTTGTCTTCAAATTCTTATAAGAATGTTTATGAACTTGGTTCTTTTGAGAAACATACCAAAGGCATAGGGTCCAAGTTGATGTCCAAAATGGGATATGAAGGAAAAGGATTGGGAAAATATGCACAGGGTATAGTTGAGCCAATAATGGTTGAGGTAAGGCCTAAGAATTTGGGTCTTGGTTATGGACAATCTTATGGAGAAAGTTCCAAAACAGCCATGAAGGAAGAAGGTGTGCATCAGCATGCACTTGAACAAGGGAGTGGTGAAAGCTCTAAAACCATTGATGGGATTGATAGTGTTCCAAAGGGAGCTTCTTCTTCTTTTGATTCACCTCCTCATGAAGGTAATGAAGGTGAAAGAGAAAGGTATAAATCTGATTTCCATCATATTTCCTTTGATCATGTAAAGCATGAAAAATTTCCACACAAGCATGGGAAAAGAATTGCATGTTCTTTTTGTGGTTTGTTTAACCATAGTGTTTCTAGATGTTGGAAAAGAATGGCAACATACAAGAAACTTTTGAAGGAAAGGAGGCAAGAAGCCAAAGTTCCAATGAACAATGCAAATCATGCTGTCAAGAAGATGAACATGTGTTGCACTTATTGCCATAAGCAAGGACATACTGTTGAAAGGTGTTGGACTCTGAATCCAACAATGCTTCCACAAAAGTTGAAGAAGTGGGAGAAAGAGTATGGCAAGAATGGGAAGGAAGTTTCCATCATTGATATGTGTCAGGATGATACACATGCTGATATTGATGTGCAGTTAAAGGAAGCACCTTTGAAATGGATTGGTAAGAAATGGTTAGAATTCTTATCCAATTAAAGTTGCATGTCTTTTGATTGAATGCATTTTCTTTGTTAAGGAATGCAAGTTGCAGGATGGAAAAACTGAGTATGAGACTCACTCTATCGTAGCGAAAGTTATGTTCATTTCAGCTTTGAAAGTACATGTACATGTGATTGAGGATCTTGTACTTATGATTGTACTTAAGAGAAAGTTGAAGGATAAACTGCATGCATGAGAATGAGATGCATGAGCACAGGGATCATGATGATTTCCTTGTATTTTAAACATGTATGTGTGATTAACTTGAAGGGTTGATTAATTTGTTTTTAACCATGCATGTAATGTAATATTGACTTGGAAAAAGTTAATTTGATCTCCAAGATTGTAAACAGGAGAAATGATGAAGTGTTTCATCTTTGTAAAAGCTTTCTCATTTGGGAGGCAGTTCTTCTTCTGGAATGGAGGTGCCTTGGATGGGCATCGTGACAGTTGGCAAGTCCACATATTCAGGAGAATATTTCAGCTCATATATCAGGAAGTTTCATTGCTGGTTCCTGCAATTTCCATTTTTTCTGGCGAAAGAACTTGGTCGGGATTCGACAAGTACTTGGCGTACGCAGCAAAAAGTCGCCATGACGACATTTAGCAAGGCAGGACATTTTTGGCATTAGTATGCTCTTTTGGCTGACTGGAAGAGGATATTTTTGTTCCTCAAGTGCTGTACAGTTCAGATCAGAGATTCAGTAAGCTTTTGGGGACCAAAAGCCTTCTCATTTGGGAGGTGTGATCAGGAGCTCAGGACCAAGTGTCGTAAAATGGTCAAAAATGAAAGTTCTCAAAATTGATTGAAACCAAGAAGGTTACATAGGTCTCGTCCTCCTGATTCTGGTGCCGCAAACGGTTCGAAAAACGGACACCGTATGAAGAAGTTATTGCACTTTTAGTAAAGTGGGTCTGGCGGAGCACGGAGGGGCCAGCCCTCCTCCCATGGAACCTCATCATATGACCAGTGTGGGAGCTTAATGTTAAGAGCGCTTAAGGAGCCTAATATAAAGTTTAATATTTAATTGAGCTTCAGTTAAGTGGAGTTTAATATGGCGGAGATTCTGGAGGCGCTCCCAAATTTAGGTGGACTTCCACTTTTAGTGGAGTTAACTGGCAGTTGCCCCACATTTAGTGGAGGAAATTGGGGCAAAGTTGTTTTGGTCATAAATTTATCATTACTCAACCTTTTGGAATGAAATTTTTTTTGATTTCGTATGTTCTCAGCCTTTTGGACTCAATGGCGTAGGTTTCAGAGCCATTGGAGCTCAGTTTCAGCCTGTTAAGCTTCGAAGAAGATGAAGGAGCCATCAGGGCCTAGAAGGAGAAGGCTGTGTTGTGGACTGTGTTTCTCTGTTTAAGGTAAATGAATAATCATTATTAGCTATTTCATGCCTTTTGAATCTGTTTGGATGGTTTTCAGAGCCTGTTAAGAACATTAGAAAGCCGAAAAGCTTCATTTAAGTTCTAGAGGCCATTTTCCAAATAGAGTATGTAGGCGAAACCGGAGCAGCCGGAGGCCGTTTTTGATGAAAAAAAACTCTATCTTGATTATTTCAGTCATTCTGGAACCAATGGAAGTGGTTTCAGATCATTTTGAGTACTTATACAGCTCTAGAAGTTGATATGAAGTCGTGGGCAGCCCTCGGCAAACCGTGGAGGAGAGCCATTTTTGGGGATGTTGTGCTTAATGTAAGCAATTTATCAGTTGGTATTTGATGTCTGATCATTATTGGATGCAGAAGTAGTGGTTTCAGGAGCAGAAACAGAAATCTGAGGGAGTTTGTGACATTTAGAAGCTCATAGAAGCTTAGTGCACCGACAGAAGGATGTATGCCCACGGAAGCCCAAAGTTGTTTGTAGGAATTGGACAGCCATTAAAGGGATTTAAAATGGTATTCTCAGCCCTTTGAATCATTATTGTATTCATTGTGGTTAAGTTTGGAGCTTGTAAAAGAATTTGATTACCTTAATCCCAAATAGTCTAGTCATGTTGACGAAGCTCAAAGGAGATGTAGCCCAAGAGTTGGGGTGAACTCCTATATTATGTTGCTGTTGTGTTTTGTATTCTATGGCTGAATTATGTTGCTGATATAAATGTTAAGTTTCAGCAAAAACAAATAAACTTTAAACACATAAACAGAAGAAAAGACTTACTCCTCTTCCAAGCAAAAATTCTGCATAAACTTCAAGTATGTGTATGTCAAAGACTTCTAAGTGTTAACTTCATTATTTCTTTAGGCAGAGTCTGTAGAGGGCACGGTAGCATCTGGAACTCATCCTCTCTTTAGAGGTGACATGTCCGGTGAATGCCCCTACAGTCTATCTCTGTATAAGAAATAAGAAGTTTTCACATTTTCAGAGGTCACTTGGAGTGTATAGCTCAATTTAAAATTATGAGTATTTGCACTCATTTACTTAAATGAAAATGGATACCTTGCACCCTTAAACAAGTACATTCCATTTTCAGATCAGGGTCCTTTTAAGATTTCGGGGACCAAAAGCCGTCTCATTTGGGAGGTGTGATCAGGAGCTCAAATCTGAGCTTGGGAAAAAGCTCAAAAATGAAAGTGCTCAAATTGATTTGGAACCTGAGCGACGGGATAGGCCTCGGCGATACGATCCCAACGCCGTGAACGGCACTAAAAACCGACGCTGTATGAAGAAGTTATTCAACCTTGAAGTTCTTCAATTTCAGTTAAAAAAGGCCAGTTTGACTTTAGAAATTGGGAAATATTAAAAAAAGAATATTCGAGGAATATTCCTCAGAATATTCCTTGGAATATTCCACAGAATATTCCCTGTGGACCAACCGTCTTGTGACAAGTGGCAATTTACAATTCGTTGTTGAATTGACTGTGTAATTTTTGGTCCAATGAAGAGCTGCCACGTGGCAGGCCCGGAGGCCGCCACATGGCCCCAAGTCACAATTGAATGGCGGGTTAAA
Organism: Pinus albicaulis; assembly: GCA_034641835.2. NCBI lineage: Eukaryota > Viridiplantae > Streptophyta > Pinopsida > Pinales > Pinaceae > Pinus > Pinus albicaulis. The sequence continues at coordinate 601,127,124 of CM076573.1, forward strand.
AATTTGTTTGGCTCCGGCAGGATTTGAAACCAAGACTTCATTGCTACTACCACAACGCTTTACCAATACACCAAGGGCTTACGACTTGACATGTGTTCAACCCAAATTCTAAATAACACATGCTTTAATGTGGCAACGTTCAAACAGTGAACGGTTAGCGCTTATTGCGCATGTGAACACGGAGTTTGTTAACTGCAACATTTAATGCTGCCGCCAATTTAGCGCCCGTTCCCCCAAATTGGGCGGATGTGCCAGTTTAGTTCAGTTAACTGGCAGTGTCTCCACATTTAGTGGAGCTTGTTTAGGCCACATTGGCAGTTAGTAAATATGCCATATCTTTCACATGGGAGATCCTTTTGGAGTGAATTTTTTTTTTTATTTTGGGTCTCTTCGACATTGTGAAGCCATTGGCACAGATTTCACAGCCATCTGAGGTCGTTTTCAGGTGATTTTGCTTCGTGGAAGTTCCAGGAGCCACTAGAGCCAAATCAGTTTGGGAGTTGCATTGGGAATTGTGCAGCCAGTGAATGTGGAACGAAGGTCGTTCCTGAATTTTTTCAGCATTCTGAATCCATTTCTACAGCTCGTTTTTCCTTTTGAGGCATTCTTCTCACTGTTTAGCTTCAGGGAAGCTTTCAGGGCCACTAGGGCCATTTCAGTGCTGGAGCTGTTTGGGGGCTATGTTCATCCATTTTTGGTGATTCAAAAGCCTATTTATGCTATTTTAGACCTTCTGAGTCTAATGGAAGAGGTTTCAGAACCAATTGAGGTCATCTTCACCTCGAAATTCTCCATGCAAGTCTAAAGGGCCACCAGGGCCAATTGGGGAAAGTATTGTATAAGGTACAATTTCACTGTTTAGTGTTTGGGAAAGAGCATGTTTAGCTAATTCCTATCTTCTGATTCTGTATTTACAGTCAGATCTATCTTTCGAGACACTCATATTCTTGTATTAGCCTTTGTAGCATTTTTAATACAAGAGGACAAGCCTAGTTTGAGAGGCTTGGTCCAGCAGATGTAGCCCAGAGGGGGGGTGAACTGCTTTATCATTTTGATGTCTTTATTTTCTGAAGATGATATGCTAAAAAAACTGATATAAAGTGTTAAACAACAAATATACATAACTTGCATACACACATAATCACCTACTCAGCTATAGAAAGTTATTTGTCTTATTCCGCAAGACATCAAACTTCAAGTATGTGTATGTCAAAGACTTCTAAGTGTTTACTTCATTATTTCTTTAGGCAGAGCCTGTAGAGGGCCAGGTAGCCTCTGGAACTCATCCTCTCTTTAGAGGTGACATGTCCGTTGAATGCCCCTACAGTCTATCTCTGTATAAGAAATAAGAAGTTTTCACATTTTCAGAGGTCACTTGGAGTGTATAGCTCACATTTGAAATTATGGGAAATGGATACCTTGCACCCTTAAACAAGTACATTCCATTTTCAGATCAATGGAGGTCCCGAAGGATACCCTTCCCAACTCCGTGATGGAGGTTGTGGAGGATGCTCCTTCTTCTCCCGTAACACCAGAGGAAGACCATCTCGATTTGATGGTAGCCCCTCTGAGTAGTTTGGTCGCTTCCTTTGACTGGAGTCGATTTGCAAGATATCGCCTTTCGTCTCATGTGCCTTTTGAGATAACGGTACAGGCCTCCCATCTAGTCGTACCCAGCACCATTATAGATGAAGGCGCATCTGTTAGTATTCTATCCTCAACTACTTGGCAAGCTTTCGGTTCACCGCCGCTTGTGCCTATTACGCAGAATCTGTTGGCATTTAACAGAAGAGATAGTCAACCGTTAGGGATCCTTCCAAGGTTACCTGTTACTTTGGGAGGTAAAACCGTCCATATGGACGTGATGGTTGTTCCAAGCCCCTTGGATTTCAATCTACTCTTAGGGCACGATTACACCTATGCCATGGGATCACTTTTCTCCTCCCTTTTTCGTGTGGTATGTTTTCCACATGAAGGACAGATCGTGACCATTGATCAACTTTCGTTCTTTGGTCCTGATGTGGCAGCTGGCCCGCCATCATCCCTTCCTGGTTTTTATCCACCCATTATATCTGCCCCACCGCAAGCCAACTATGTGGCTACCTACCCTATTCCTGTACTTAGTGATAGTGTCGTCGTACATCGTGTGCTAGGGGCATTGGGTCCTGATTTCCAAGATGTTGTTCTCCCATCCGGCGTAGAACTGTCGGAAGCCATGACTTCTTATTCGTCATAATGATTTGTCTTCGGAGCATAGTTTTTTTCTTGTTTCAAGCTCCTTAAAAAATGAAACAAGGTCGTTAGAGCATGGTTCATCTACTTGTGCTAAGCTCCCTAAACCATAAAACAAGGTCTATTGGAGCAAAGTTCCTTGCCTTGTGTCAAGCTCCCTAAAAATGAAACAAGGTCTGTTAGAGCAGAGTTCATTTTCTTGTGTCAAGCTCCTTAAAAAATGAAACAAGCTTGTCCGGAGCATAGTTCGTTTTCTTGTGTCAAGCTCGTTAAAAAATGAAACAAGGTGTTCCGAGGATAGTTTTCTTTTGTATCAACCTCGTTAAAAAATGAAACAAGCTCTTTTGAGGATAGTTCTTTTAATGTGTCAACCTCGTTAAAACAATGAAACACGTTCCTGTTCAATTCGAGTCTTTGATAAGTTCTCGTAAAATCCCAGTCAAGTCTTCCTCTTGATCTTGTAACTTGAACCTTCACTCCATCTGCCTTTCATATGGATTAAAGCTTGGGGGGCATGTACCTCGAATTGAGTCACCATGCTAGGGGCATGCTTACTTTTTCAAGCATATTTTGTTTCCATTTCAAGCTTGTGTAAAAATGAAACCGGTTTCAAGCATAGTTTATCTTTGTTTCAAGATTGTGTAAAAATGAAACCAACCTCAAGCATAGTTTGTTTCTGTTTCAAGCTTGTGTAAAAATGAAACCAGTTTCAAGCATAGTTTATCTTTGTTTCAATCTTGTGTAAAAATGAAACCAACCTCAAGCAGAGTTTTCTGATTTCAAACTTGTGTAAAAATGAAACCATTCCCATTTTACCTCTTGTGATTGCCATTTTATCAGCTTGTTTTTGCCAGATGAGCCTTAGTTTTCTCATTCCACTGTTACTATTTTCTTGGCCGATCATATGCCTTCACTTGGTTGTTTTACCCGTTCCTGAGGAACTGCTGCGATGAGTGGTCTTGTTAGCCAGCCTCTTAACCTTTACTTGTTTTGAGCAGTTCCACCATTACCGGAACCAGTTGCTACCCTTTGTACCACTAGTTCCTCCAGGAGGAGTCAACTTTCAGCTCTTTTCTGAATCTCTAAAAATGAAAATATTGTCGAGTTGCTTGTCATTTTGATCTCGTTAAAGTGGCTATGAAATGAAATCTACCCAGTATACGTTTACCCCTTTTTCGGGCTGGGATAGATTATTTACGAAAAAGGAATACCCTAGCCTATCGCGACTAGGAGGCTTTCTCAGACACAGTTTTCTGCCTTTTCGGATCTGGGGAACTATTTACAAAAAGGGAATGTTGGATTTTACTTTTCTGTTGTCTTTTCAAACTCTCTAAACATGAAAAGACGTCGAGTTCTTCCTTTGTCAAACTCGTTAAACCCTAATGACATTGGATTCAGTCGTAATGATGATATTCGAGTTTCTCCTTCCTAGGGCTTGTTAAATGTACTAGGATGGATTCGTCCGAAGGAAGAACTTATATCACAAGCATATGCTATCCCCTTCAAGCTTGTTCTAAAAAATAATTGGGGTAATCGCAAGAAATGGTGGGGAAAATGGAACCAGTATCGTCATCATGTCAGTAGTATGTCGCTCTTGAACATGGCACTTGTCTGCATTTGTGTCGGGTTGGGGACATCTCATCTCGTTTTCTGTTTGCCTCCATGGGTTTGGGTGATCCCTTTTGACCTCTCATCTGCTCTTTGCCTCGTCATCATGACCTCTGATCTATTGAGGTCAAATACTGCCAAATCCACTGTCGTGCCGCCGGTACGTTCAAGAGAAGTTGACCTCTGTAGTTTCAACCCTCCTTTGATTCTCTACTGATCCTAATTCACAAACATTATATCCCTCTATCTCGCGTAGATGATGTGGGAAACACTATGGCCCACCTTCGATCAAAGTCACTTCCTGTCGACTTCAGCTCATTATCTAGGAAGATGACCTAGAGACTCCCTTCAGGTACCTTAGAGTCTGCATGCCTCAATGGTAGGTTCTTCACATTCAGGTTTTCATCATTGACCCTCAATTGGATGATTCTGCGGGTGTTCGATGCCAACTCATTGTTCACATTCTGTGGATTGTACCTATAGTACCTTGAGGGCCATTGTCATTATTGGTGGTTCCTCTCACGTCTGTTAATAGCTTTCATCATTGGCTGGTAATCAGACGATGTTATTGCATGTTCGACTTCAGCTCAGTTATTCACATGCTTGAACTTGTACTCTGTTCGGATCGAGATGGAGCGCAAGACCCTGGATTTTGTCTGTTGAGATCCAGGCTGCAGATTTTGTGGATTATCATTGGCTACATGACTCATTGATTCGATGGTTGTGACCATACCTGAGTCTATTTATTGATCCTCATTGGATGGCTGTGTCCATGCCTTGGATCTTGATTATTGTATACTCTATTATGGATGGTTGCGCCCATACCACACATCATGTATTTGAGATATCAGTTGTACTTGTCTACGCAGGTTTTCCGACGGCAGTGTTTTCAGTTGGACACGTTCTCGTAAAGCATTTCACCCCTCTCTCTATGTTGGGCCTCATGCTTTAGGGGGCATCTGTTACACAGTAATTTGTCACCGTCCCTGCAATCCCCCATCCCGCACATTGGACGGCCTATTCCTTGACCTGTGAGCGATAACATGACCTGAAACCACTTTCATGGCATCCCCCTTTGATAAGGACAATTATTCCTCTAAAGACAGTTTCCTGTGAAAAGCCCTAAAAATAGACCTTTTGGCCTTGGCGCAACTAGCCAGTTCAGCCCTCGTGCCAATGGGGGAAATCCACCAAAGAGGGCGCGCCAACTGGTGCTCTTTCCCAGTGTATTACTCGCACCAGGCTTAACAAGGATTGTTTTTTAAAAATAAATGGCAGAAGTTTGATTGCAACCAACTCCTGAACGAGTCTCTAAAATGAGTTGGGAGGTTTGGCTCCGGATCTCCATGTAGGGGAAGTAGTTTTCCACCTATCATGGAAGCTTCCTTGAGGATAGGGCCAATCCCACCATTGTAGGGATCCCAACTCCCCTTCCACCATCTATATAAGCTTGTCATTTTCCCTTTTGCAAGCTAGCTTGAATAGAGCTGAATCAATAGTAAGGAGATTATCGTCAAACAACCGAAGAGAGAGAGACTTGTCCCATTCCCGACAAGCTTTATCGAGACGTACTCCGCTGTTGACCCGTCGAAGGAAGATCCAACGTCAGAGCTTAGGTTGTATCCTTATTTCGTTGTGATTAATAATAAGCGACTTCGATTATGGTTCCATTCATATGTTCATGTCTTATGTTATGAATTGTATCTTCTCTGACTGATACATAGTTGCATATATTAGGTTTTACGTTTGTGTGTTGTTGTTTCTTTGTGTACGTGCAGGTGTCCGAACGTGCTAGGCGGGAGAATTTTGATTTGCCAAAGCGAAGGACGGAAGTGTCATCTTCTCTGCAACAACAGTGTGGGACTTAAGGTAGGCCTCTTGTCACATATTGGTCTTTTGTAAGTAGGAACCTGCGTCTTAGCGTGACTCGATTGTTGCTAGACCCGATCTGGGCTAGTAGGGATCGCCTCTGTCCGCAGAGGGGATTTACCTCTCCAACAGTAAGTGATTGCTCCTATACGCAGAAGTACATGATAAGGCCTGTAGAATTTTAGGGCTATTTTATGGAAACCCTTTTCTTTGAGAGAGGTTTGTTTATAAGGTTGGAGTCGCATGAACACCTAGTCACCTACTTGAAAATACCTCTCTGAAAATTTTTGGTCAGCCTAATGCTTCATTCAATTCTGAGATGTATGTAGACTAACTTTGAGATGAGCGATCACGGCAACATAGTTCTATAAGAGCTTATCAATTTCTTCTACTTTGGAAGATCCGGGGATATAAGAAGCTATTGAAGGTGGGATTTAGCCATACACTGCCTCATATGGCGTCATCTTGGTGGCTTCATGATAGTTAGTATTATACCACCATTGAGCTAAAGGAAGTCACTCTACCCATTGATGTTTCTTGTCTGAAGTGACGCACCACATATAGTACTCCAAACATTTGTTGACTATTGTTTGACCATTTGTTTGGGGATGCTAAGTTGTACTCATTTGGAGTTGCATGCATTGTAGCTTGAAAAGTTCCTACCAAAATTTTTTGGTGAAAGTGGGGTCTTGATCAGACACAATGGAAGCCAGCATGCCATGTAGTTTGAGTATTTGGTCAATTAAAACTTGAACCACCAAAGTTGGGATAAATGGGTGTAGTAGAGCGCAAAAATGAGCATATTTGGAAAGTCTTTCAACAACCACCATGATGACTGATTTGTTGCCTGACTTTGGGATACTTGTAATGAACTCCATGGAAACATTTGTCCAAACTGAAAAAGAGATTGGCAAGGGTTGTAAGGTTTTAGGTAGATTGATCGTTCTCCCTTTGTTGTGTTGGAATACTTCGCATTCAATTTCAAAAGTAAGAATGACGTGCTTCACGCCAGTCCAAAAGAAAGATCAGTGTGCTTGTGCATAAGTCTTATGAAATCCTGAATGGCCTGCAACTGGAGAGGGGTGCAACTCTTCCAAGATGCGGGTTTTGAGGGTGGAGGTCGGTGATAACACTACCCGATCCTTATAGCGAAGAACCTCATCCTTCCAAGAGTAATCCTCTGAAGACTTAGGAGCTGATTGTAATTTATTAATGAGTTGGGATAGAGAGGGGTGGGAGAACCATTCATGATGGAATTTTGGAATCCAATATGGGATCGGTAGAGAGAGGGATAAAAGGGTTCCCTCTTTCTCAAATTGGCACAGTAAGACATCGACCAATACATTTTCACACCCCTTCTTGTAAACTATCTCATAATCATATCCTATCATTTATGTGAGCTATTTATTTTGTGGTGACGACATACGCTTCTCTAGGAAATATTTTATGCTATGATGGTCAGTGTGGATTTGGAAACGATGCCCAAATAGTATGGCTTCGAAGTGTCTACTGCATGTAAGATGTCCATCATTTTTTTCTCATACGTAGACTGACCCAAATTCACGCCACTGAGTTGGTGAAAGCCAATGGTCTACCTTCCTGCATTAATATTGCTCCAATTCCCATACCTGAAGCATCACATTTAATCACAAAATGTTTTTTGAAGTCTCGTAGGGCCAATAATAGAATGGAGGACATGGCATTTTTTAGAGCCAAGAAGGCCTACTAAGTTGCATGAGTTCAAAGAAATGATTTTTTCTTGAGAATATTAGTGAGGGGTTGGGAAATGCATCCATAATTGCTGAAAAAGTTGTGATAGTATCCCATGAGATGCAAGAATCCCCTAAAACTCTTCAAGGTTTTTTGTTGGGGCCAATCTTGCATTGCTTGATTTTTTTTCGGATCAACCCTCACTCCTTCACATCCCACAATGTGTCCCAAATACTCCACTTCTTCCATGCCAAAGGAACACTTGGATAATTTGAAAAATAATTTGTGATACTGGAGCAGTTGCAATACCTGGTCAACATGATTAACATGTTGAAGGTGTGTGTCCCATGTTATGTTACAGAGGATAATTTCATCAAAAGATACCAAAATGATTTTTTTTAGATATTGTTTCAGAAGGTGGTTCATGAGGCTCTGAAAAGTGGATGGGTCATTAAAAAGACCAAATGGCATGAACATGAATTCATAATGGCCATCACGAATTTGGAAGGTTGTCTTGTGAATTCCAGCTTCCTTCATCTATATTTAGTGATAACCCAAGAGGAGGTCCAACTTGCTAAAATGTTTGGCGCCACGTAGTTCATCAAGAAGATCATCAAATACTGGGATAGGAAATTTGTCCTTGATAGTGAGCTTGTTAAGGACCCTAAATTCTAGAAACATGTGCCATTCACCGGATTCCTTTAAAACCATGACCACTAGGGATGAATAAGTGTTGGTTCTTGGACGAATAACACCATCTTTGAGAAATTCCTTGATGATTTTTTCAATTTCATTATTTTGTGCAAAAGGAAATTGATAGGGATGGACATTTGGCAGTTGGGTACCCAGGAGCAAAGGGATGCTATGATCAAGTTCACCCCTAGAGGGTGGGAGATCCTTAGGTTGGTCAAAAACCCATTGGTGGCCATCCAATACCTGTTGCATATAGGGATGAATGTTAGCAGGATGGAATTGAATTGTGTTATTATCCCATGATGGCCCTTTCTTAAAAGCTTCTCCAATATTCAATGTGAGCTGATGATAATAAGATCACCTTCTTGGATTCCACGTAGTGTATGAGTGTGGTCGTTCTACTTAAAGCTCATATATAACTCCTATAAGTCCATCATGATAGGGCCCAGTGTGCAGAGCTATTCAGTTCCAAGGACAATGTCACAACCACCCATTTCAATGGAAAACATGTGGGTTTCGAGGTGAAAATCCCCCATATGAAGCTTAATATTTTAAAAGCATCCTTCACATTTCATGGTCCCCCCATCAGCGATAAGGAATTGGAAATTAGATACTTCCCTCCAAAAAAATGAACGGCTTTGACTACTCTCTTATGGGTAAATTTATGTCTATTTCCGCTATCAATCATCAACACTACTAGCCTATGTTTAATAAAACCTCTGATTTTGAGAGCCTGGGGAGAATAAAATGTTGGCCAAGGCATGGAGTGAGATAACTGGCTCATCTCACATAGATGTAGTATCGTTTTCCAAGGTTTTTTGGGTTTCACGCTCTTCCTCCTTAGGCACTTCAGTGAATGGAGCTTCATCGATGGATTTGTTTTCAGTAATGTCGATTTGAAAGAATTTTGGTTCCTTGCATTTGTCTTGAGGAGTATTTTTCATCATAGTAGTAGCAGAGTCCTTGTTTCCTTGTTTCAACCATTTCTGTCGGTGACACCTTTTAAACCTTAAGTGTTTGGGTGGGGCCGCAGCCGGGGTCGAACATGCCCATGTGACAAAATTTCGACGATTAGATTGGGAATTCAAAGAAAATTCTGCATCTAAGGACTTGTGGCATGCTTCCAACCAAGTATTTGGGTGATGCATTCGAACATGGGCTTGGATGGCTTCCTTTAGGCCATTGAAGAAACATTCCATGTAAGAGGCATCTCCTATTCCCCCAAATATGGATCGTCAATTTTTCAAAGGCTGCAATGTAGTTCTATACTGTACCTGTTTTCCTTAACTTAGTGAGATGACCCAGAAAGTGAGATTCCCGATCAAAGCAGTCACAAATTGATTTTGAGAACATGTTCCAAGTTGGCCTCGCTAGATAGCATTTCTAATGCCACTTCCACCACTACCATCGCTCTTGGTCCAAGTAAATAGCTAAAACATGTAGTTTAGTTTCATCATCCCAAATACTATTAAGGTGGAAATATTTTTCCATTTGTGCCACCCATACTACCGAGTTAGCGCCATCGAATTTGTACATTTCTAGCTTGGGTGTCCGGTGGCTCAAATATTGGTGACCTCCATGGAAATGAATGTGATGGTTTGACTCTCCTTTTACGTGTACATCAACAATGTGTTATTCCCCCTAGGTTCGTGAGACTTTCTCAGAGCTTTTAATACTACTGCTTGGATTTTGTCTTCAAAGGATGCTTGAAAGTCATTGAATTTTTCCTCAAGTGGCTTTGACTTTATTCGCAACCATAACTTGAGACCTGGTACTATATATACACTAGCCCTAGTCAAATTTTAAGCTTATTTAAGAGTATTATGGTTGGAAATAGGGAAAGCTCAGGAGTCTAGTGATGTGGGTCACTTGAAGTCGCTTCAAGAAAAATTTTGAACCGCATGAAAATTGGGGGCTTACATGTGAATGGTACCTCTACGAGCAGCTCGTTGTACTAAATATTATGGCTTAAATCTATTGCAAGCTCTCAGTTGATCAATATTGCGGTGGTCGAAATCCAAAATACTTGATAGTTCCAAATATCCTACAAAAATCAGGTTTGGAATGTTGCAGAAAAAACCCCAAAGTATTGGCACTACAAAATTTTCTACGACAATTAAATATGGAATATAGCGACCAAAACCATCACTGCAAAAAGAGTCGGATCTACACTATGAAACCCTAACTCCTAAATCTAATCGATACGATGGCAGCAAAACCCCAACTACTATATCTAATCTACGTAATGATGGTTGAACCCTAACTGCTAGATCTAATCTAGACGAAGAGATAGGGGGGAAATCTTCAGATAGCTGAGGGAATTATGGTCACAAAAGAGTGTCAAGTGCTACAAATCGTGATATATGTAGGGGTCCAACAATAGTACTTGGCCCAATATTTCAGAGCAACAACTAAGGAGGATCGACCATACCCTTAGTCGTACTACCTGACTACCCTTTTGCATGCGCGAGTAATCTCCCCGCGTGTTGTTATTAGTGTATTGTAGTAGCAAGATGACCAACAACTTCTCTAAGGTTAGGTTTCATGTTACTATAGCGGGGCTTCCGATATACCCAAGGGTATTGTTACCCAACACCTATGGGTAGTATCGATAGTAGAAAATTTTCCCCTCGATGGTCCTCAGTCGACAACCAGCAACCACCAAATAACTCAATGTAACACTATCTCTGCCACCTAATCCAACCATGTGGTCCATCGCCCATCTGTTATGATCACATGTTTGAAGGTGGGCCTCCTACCACGAAGGTATGTCTTTTCATTGATATAGTTGAGTAATTTTGCATACTTATCATGGACACTTTTGGGCATGGGTCGGTGGGGGGATTCAGTGGAAAGGGTGGGTTAGTTCTATACTCTTGTCTCCTATGCACAATTTTTTGGTTAGCCTTGTATCCTAGTCTCGTGGGATCTCCTTTACTGGCTAATAGCTTTAGGGATAGCACTGCATGGGAAATATCAATCTTGGTTGCCTAGTCACACTCCCTAACACCATATACATCACTCCACTCCACTCATTTTAACCCCATTTATCACCTTTCCCATCTAGGTCCACATTTTTCCACTGGGTCCACAAAGGGTTAGCCTCCCCCGCTTGTCCATACTTTGGGTCGGGACTAAAATAATGCCCCGAAGGTTGATGCAACTAAAAATATAAGAAAAATAATAATTTGGCCACTTGAAATAAGAAATTTACCACAAAATGCAAAATATGGCTAGGACATACAAATTTAGCATGTGGGACAAAGCAAAACATGAGCTCTACCCCTTATCTATGACCATCACCATAGTTCTTATGGGCCCTAAATGACCCCCCTTCGCATCAAGGAAACCATGATTGTCCCAAACCCTAGTGGGCAATGAAATGCCCCACCTTAAAAGGGGGTATCCACTACTATATCCTATGCATCATGCTCTCATCCCCTGGAGCCCCGAGCAGTTATAAGAAAATAAACCAAAGGGAAAAGGCATATGAAGATGCCAGTGGAAAAAAAAGGCTGGGGTAACTCATGTACAATGATTATCTCCCTCCTAAACTCATATACCCAAGAGTGATCTTCCTTCATCATAGCTACCCTTGTACCATGACATGTGACCTCGAGCATTCCTTTAATACACAATTTGTTCCATCATTATACCACATGCCACCTACCCATTGATGGATGTACCATGGACATGTCACCCCTTTAAATGCAGAAACCACTAATAGGGTGTTAGGTCCCTATATTACTAGTGTAGTCCCTTATTGATGTTAGTGTAGCCCCATTATTTTTATTGTTGTACCCCTATAGTTCCCATCTTTTTATCAATGTGCCCCATAAAATCCCACTATTTTTATTGTTGTGCCCTTACATTATTATTGTTAGGTCGATTAGGATTATATTGTGACCCCATGGACTCCTATATATAGAAAAGAGGTTTTTTCATTTGTATCATCCAAGAATTGTTCATTTATGTAATGTAAATGAGGTTTCCCCCTCGAAGTGGCTGATTTATAAGGATTTGATCTCTCTTTTCTTCTATTTTGGGAGCTGGTTTCATAACATTTGGTATCAGAGCTTTGGATTCTAGGGTTTCACTGCTTCAAACAAGTCATCGTGGAATTTTCGCTATAATTTTTTTTTCTATGAAGTTGGAGAAGCTACAAAAAAAACCCATTTGCGAAGAAATCCTAAGAAACTTCGTGTAAAAATTTTAGATCTTGGTTCGCAATATTGTCGGAGATATAATTTGTGGAAGTCAGGGTTTTTGCATGCTCCCGAATTTCATTTCAAAGAGGTAACCTTGGGAAAATCGTCATAACTCTCTCTCTGAGCATCGGATTGGCATTCTGTAAAAAGTGGCCAAAAGTGCACAGATTTTAGTTTCCTGTATATCAATTTTAGATCCAGAGGAGGAAACAGTGACATGTGGCATGCCATACAAGTTCGCTCTACTGACGAGTCTATAATTAGGCCATTGTGGGAGATTGGGCATAACTTTTCCTTGTTGAATTCAAATCAGGTTAGACTTGTGGCATTGGAAAGAATATTCTGAGGGCTACTAAAGGACCGAAGATAAAATCTCGGGGATCTGAAAATATAGAGATACATCAATTTTAATATCGAGCTCCTCAAAAGAAAGAAAAAAATGTGTATTTGTTTTTCAAATTGCATAAGTCTTGTTTGAAAAATCATGTTGAAGTGATTCCAAGGGAATATTGAAGCATAGATATTAGTATTGGGTTCTAAAATGCCCCCTAGAAATAATTCAACAACCATTAAGCCCTTAGAATACTCTATTATGACTCATGAAGAGGAAGAAGTGTAACATGATATATCAAAATTATAAGACCAAGTGCACCAAATTTCGCTCTCGCAAAGAGTAACAAAAAATGAAATGGAAGTTTTGAAGAAAGGTGTCGAAGATAATATGGATGGTTTGAAGAAAGACATGGAAGCTAAGATGGATGGTTTAAAGAATGGCATGGAAGCTAAGATGGATGGCATGAAAGCTAAGATGGATGACATGGAAGCTAAGATTGACGAAACTGATGAAATAAGCATTACAAAATACATGTTATTATATTTGTCTTCTTTATAGCATAAATTTATAATTACAAGTCATTATGAAGACCAGACCTAGTTACACTTTTCAACAGATAGGCTGAAGGATGGAGCTTGCTTTCTCTTTAAGCAAGGGGTGTGATTTTCTAGGGAGAGGGGATGAGGATTTAAGGGTTGAGAGAGAAGAATATGACTTTTAAAGTAGTTTATCGAACCCTAAAATCATTATTGACTTGGATTCCTGAGTTTTCATTGATGAATTGTCTTTGGCAAAAAGTGGGACAACACGAGGTCAAGTGGACCAAGCCAGGTTAGGGATGGATTTTAGCAAACAATGATATTCTTAACCTAACCAAGGTGAGGGAAAAGTATCAAACAAGAATTTTCACCTAAATATATTAAATTGATCCTATTAGTTACTAGCCTTGGGCACATTAGGGCAAAAATTGATCCTAGAGCTAGGGCTCAAGATATCTCGATATTCCACCGTCGGATTTCCCTCAAATTCAGAGGAGACCTAGGGGACCCACTAGAACAATAGAGCTTAGGAGATCGAAGTTTTTATATGTTCATTTTCACTGGAAATTGATGCCCTAGGTTACCTAATGAGGTTAGACCCATGAAAGGGAGGAAAAAGGTGAAAAATGGGGTTGAATTAATCACCCTTTGAAGGAATAGTGCCTGATTCCTCTTGGGGATATAGAGTCGAGGAGAATTATTTAGACATATTTATTTTCTTGCTCAAGGAGGCTCCAAAAATAAACTTCGTCCAATGTTAAGGTAAGAGAAGAAAAGAAACTTTGAAATATTTATACTTCGTTACAAATGGTGAAGGCTTATCAAGATAACACGATCTCTAGGAAATTTCATTTATCCAACATGTCCCATACATAGATAAGCTAAATAAACATATAATTCCACATTAAACACATGCAACAATTATCCCTAATAATAACGAAGTTCCAATGTATGCAACAAAATGAAATATAGCATTAAAATTGCACATACATGTTAGAGAATATATCCAACCAGCATCACATTTGCAATATATGAAGATCCAAGATAGAAAATAACCCAACCCATACATCAAAATTCATCCATCCTCCAAAAATATCCACCAAGGAAAAAATGTGAAGTCTTTAATGAAAGAGAGATCCAAATCCAAGTGACGATACAAATAAATCCATCAAACTCCTATTTATACTCCAATTAGGAGTTTGAATTGCCTAATGGGTCTACATTAGCCCCTAAAAATAAAATAATGTGAAAATTGACTAAATTTTGGTGACAAGCCCACCAAACTAGCTCACAAACGGAATAATAAGCCTCTCAGGAGGTCAAACAATAATTTATGCATGTCGTAGGGCCCTCCAAGAGGCCCGATGAGGTCCATAAGTGCCACAATGATGAATAAAATCCTCAAAACTGATGGAAAAGTGGGTGGCCCCTTTTTCTCCAAACAATAAACATGTGGTGTTCCTAGTGGGTGTGGAGGCACACCAAATGACCTCATGGGTATCCATATGAGTCGAAGATGCATGTAGACCATTTGTAAGGACTCAGAATGAATGTTTCCATGTCATTGTACAAGACTTGAGACACCTTCCAATTGTGTGGTGCACTTGTGGGGCCAGCTGGGCATAGTGTACCAAATGCATCTTCCTCATCCAAAAAGTGGATCTCTAGCAATCTTTGAACATATATGGGGATCGATGGAGTGTTTCCTACTGCTGCGGAGGCCCATGGCTCTCTACACACTCCCTAAATGTTCCAATGTATCCCTCTGGAGGGTTAGGACCTTTTATAGGGAGACCAAATTGAAATGGAAACTATCTGTAATCCTGCATAAGATCCAATGCGTCCCCTAGCCTTCCAGTACAACAATTCATTAAAGTAATCAGGTAAAAGAGCTTAAAAACCATGGAAAACAAGTGGACACTTCATAATGGCATGCCCTTCTAGTGGGCTTTGGCGTGTGCTAATGTCTCTAAGATCCAAAGGGGTTAGCTAGGTACCTTATTAAGTGGTTTCTACCTTTAGAGGGGATAGTATGTCCAAGGTACATCCCTCAAATTGTGGTGGCATGGTATAAATAGGTGAAATGAAATAGAGAATGAGAGGGGAAATCCTTGGCCACATATCGGGGCACAAGGGTAGCTAGAGAAAGGGAAAGCCCACACTTAGGTGTATAATGTGTAGGAGCGAGCAATTGTGGCACATGAGGTGCCCTGACATTGATTTTTCGACCCTTCTTTATATACCTTGTACTCCAAACAATAAACATGTGGTGCTCCTAGTGGGTGTGGGGGCACACCAAATGACCTCATAGGTCTCCATATGAGTCGAAGATGCATGTAGACCATTTGTAAGGGCTCAGAATGAATGTTTCCATGTCATTATACAAGTCTTGAGACACCTTCCAATTGTGTGGTGCACCTGTGGGGCCAGCTGGGCATAGTGTACCAAATGCATCTTCCTCATACCAAAAGTGGATCTCTAGCAATCTTTGAACATATATGGGGATCGATGGAGTGTTTTCTACTGCTGGGGAGGCCCATGTCTCTCTACACACTCCCTAAATGTTCCAATGTATCCCTTTGAAGGGTTAGGACCTTTGTATAGGGAGACCAAACCGAAATTGACACTATCTGCAATCCTGCATAAGATCCAATGTGTCCCCTAGCCTTCCAGTACAACAATTCATTAAAGTAATCAGGTAAACGAGCTTAAAAACCATGGAAAACAAGTGGACACTTCATAATGACATGCCCTTCCATAATGGCCTTTGGCATGTGCTAATGTCTCTAAGATCCAAAGGGGTTATCTAGGTACCTTATTAGGTGGTTTCTACCTTTAGAGGGGATAGTATGTCCAAGGTACATCCCTCAAATTGTGGTGGCATGGTATAAATAGGTGAAATGCAATAGAGAATGAGAGGGGAAATCCTTGGCCACATATCGGGGCAGAAGGGTAGCTAGAGAAAGGGAAAGCCCACACTTGGGTGTATAATGTGTAGGAGGGAGCAATTGTGGCACATGAGGTGCCCCGACATTGATTTTTCCACCCTTATTTATATACCTTTTCCTTTTATGATTTTTCTTTGATTAACTGCTCGGGGCTCAAAGGACAAGAGCACGATGTGTAAGATATAACAATGATTATCCCCTTTTTGGTAGGGCAGTTCATTTCCCTCCAGTGGTTGGGACAATCATGGGTTCCTGGATGATAAAGGAGGCTCATCTAGGGCCTATGGAACTAGGGTGATGGCCATGGGTATGGGGTAGAGTTCATGTACTGGATTTTTCCCACGTGCTAATTATTTTTGTCCCGACCATCTTTTGAATTTTGTGATACATTTCCCTGTTGAATGTGGCCATTTATGCTTTTACTTTTCTATTGAGTTTCTTCAACCTCTGGGGCATCATTCCAAGCTTGACAGAAGGTGGGGGCAAGGGAATGGGGAGGCTAACCCTATGTGGACCTAGAGAGGTGATGCAGACCCAGGTGGGAGAGATGATGAATGGGGTCATAGTGAATGGAAGGGGAGTAGTATATATGGATAAGGGAATGAGACCACACAAAAAAAGTTAGGCTTTCCCAAGTAGTACCACCCTAAAACCAAATGGTCAGTAAAAAAGATCCCACGAGAATAAAATCCAAGGGTAACATCCAAAAGAGGTCAAGGGGAAAAAACACAAATCAAGCCCACTCTTTCTATTGAATCCCCCCACCAATCCATGCCTAGAGGTGTCCATGATACATAAACCCAATACTCAATTACCAAATGACAAGACATACCTTTAGGTTCGGGAGGCCCACCTTCAAATATATGATCATTACAGATGGGTGAAGGACCACATGGATGGCTCAAGTGGTGGAGAAATGGAAGAACGAGCTAGTTGAGGGATGCAAGTAGTTGTTGGTTTCCAACTGAGGTCCATCATGGAGAAAAAATTCTCTGAGGGATATCACCCACAAAGGGGTTGGTAACACTTCCCAAGTCAACAGTAATCAACAAAAACACAGACATCTCTAACCAGTCAATGGTCAAGGGTCAAAATTTCCCACTAGTAGCTCGGTCAAAGGGCTTTCAATTCGACCTTCTTAGCGGGTCAAAAATTTGTCAAAACAATGCTAATCTGACTAGTCAAACTTGGTCAACGTGTTGATTTTTGGTAGCGTCAGAAGTGCTCTAAGTCTCAAAATTTGTGGAGAGGCTTAGGCATATGTATTCTAAAGAACCCATAAATCGTTTGTGAAAATTCCATTTATAATACGTTTTATTGAAAAAAATAATTATTTTAATGGGGACCCTAAGTATAAACTTAGGGAAATTAAATAATTAAAGGGTATTAATAAAAATGAGTGTGAATCTTCTAGAGAACATGGATCAAGCCAATTTATAATCTTAGTCGTTGATTGGATCAAGCCAAGAGGTTTTCTGATATTTTTTTGTCGGATCAGTTTCAGAAGTAGAGATCCAGGGTGTGAGACTGGGAGGCGAAGATCTGAGATTTTGGGAGGCAGATCGATCTACATCTTAGGTGACGTGGTGCCAAGAGGAGGTGACGCGGACCCTACGCAGATGCAGCGCATGGCCCTCCAGAGGTACCTCATCCAACATCTGGATCAGCTGTGAAATTCTAGTGATTGAGTGAGGTAAAACTCACAAATTTTCTACCAGTATTTCTCTCTTTGTATATGAATAACCTTGGAGGTATTCATAGATGTATTCATAACTTGCTATTGCTTAATAAGAATAAACCCTTAGATCTTTTCCACTGGTATTCTCGCATTGGGTTTTTTCGGGGATTTTCGTCCAAAAATAATGGTGTCCTATGTGTATATTTTCTTTGCTCAGTTTCCTTGTTTTAGAATCGTATTTAATTAAGTGTAGGTTGCTTTAGTAATTTACTTCGATGTTTCAAGAAGAAATCTAAAATAATTTTGTAATGTAATTTAAAAACTATGTGAAGTAGATTCAACTAGTTGCAGTAGGATTCCTGAGATTGTTAGATACAGGATTTTTCACATAGTATCAAAGTGTTTGATGTGAAACAAGAAGAGAAGATCTAGCACTGAAGTGAAGACCTAATTGTTGCAACAACAATAGATTGAATCCCCAGCGGGATTGCGCAGTTCTAGTTAGAAGGGCTGAATTTTTCGAGGTGTTCTCTCTTTGAGTGAGTCGATAGAGAGGTAAGAATTCTGGATTGAGATCTTGCCGAGGCAGAGGGAGCAGCACAAAGCCTTCACGCAGAGCCAGAGGGACGTAGTTTTTCGGCAAGAAGTTTTTGGGAAGAGAAGCGTCAGACGAAGAATAAAAGCACATAGTGAGGGAATTCTTCCTCGGTGAGTTCCTTTGCCGAGGAATTCAGTGTTTCTCATTTTCGGGGCAATAGAGGAGCAACATACTTACCAGCTCCATCAGGGAGTGTGTAAGCCAACCTAGAAGCTATGTAGTAGGGAGAAAGAGGGAGTGGTTCGATAGTTTTTGGCTGAGATGGAATCTCATAGACTTAGAGATCATGATTGGTTGGAGGGATCCTTCAACTACGTGAACTGGAAGGAAAGAATCAAATTACTTCTGGACGAATATGATATCAAGTCTTTCGTAGACAATGTGGTTGTTGTACCTACAGATCCGGATCAAAATAAAAAATTTAGGTCCCATATGGAAAAGGCCAAGAGACTTATCCTTATTGGTGTCAAGGATCATATAATCTCTCATATATTTGGCAAGAACATAGCCAGAGAGATATGGGAGGCCTTGTCCATGCTATATGAAAGAACTTCTGAGTAGCTAAAGATGTAATTAGAGCAGAAGCCTCAGATCATCCATATGCAGAAGGGGGAGCACATTTCTCCATTCCTTACGAGACTTCAAGAAATCCATTATCAGTTGGCAGTCGTGGGATCCACCCTAACTGATAAAACTATGGTGAGGTTGGCCCTTAACGCAATCACTAAGGAGTGGCAAGTTTTTTTCCAAAGTATCTTGGGCAGGGCAATGCTACCTAGTTGGAAGTCGATGTGGACATATCTTCAGGAGGAGGAGTTGAGAAGGGATCTGGTTAAGTGCAAACTTAATGGTAGCAGTGGGAGTGGATCGAAGAATATAGTGGAGGAGGAGAACGCAATTCTCGCATTGAAGGGGCAACAAGGGCAACCAAGACGCAAGAAGGACATCTCCAAGGTGAAGTGCTTCAGATGTGGCGAGTTGGTTCACTATGCATCACAATGTCTTTTGAAGAAAAGAGACAAGGATGAGAAGCATGATTCAAAGGTCACAGTCGCGAAGATCGAGGAGTATGAGAATTCCATGAGTTCCCACACATCTCCAGGAGGGATATGTGGTGAAATGGAATTGTAGTTCACCTTGAACTTCAGTTGGGCAGGATCCTTGAGGAGCCAACCTCTTAGATCACAACCTTGCTATGAGTGCCCATGATCAATAGTATCGAGATGAAGGAGTCTTCAGTTGGAGCCAAGGAGTGATAAAGTTACAGATGCAGTGTGTAGCGGTGCCAACTTCTAAGTAGCGCAGATCAGAGCAGCAACAACGTAGTGTAAAGAAGCAACATAACGCAGTGCAAAGTGGTGTAGTGCAGTGCAGAGTAGCAACAACATAGTGCATCAGAGGGACAACGCAATATAGCTATCAACAGTCAGATATTCAACACCAAGGTGAGTCCACTGAACGCTTGTTCAATTTTTGGGTGGTTTTCAGTTGCTTCTCTCAGCAGTTGAGCTACAATGCAGATGCAGTGTAAGTAGTGGCAATGTTGATAGCATAATAGATGTAGCACATGAGAGGGAGTTGTAGTACGGATGCAACAGTGGCAGTGGCAGTGTCATGGGCAGTAGTAGAGTTGCAACAACAACACTGTGGCTGGTGGACATCTTGTCAGACATAAAAAATGCAGTGATTGGTGGACATCTTGTTTGACATCAGCAACGCACAGGATGCTTCAGGTTCATAGCAGTATGCAACAGGCATTTTGTTAGAGAACTTTCCTGGCTAAGAGAGAGTGTTGATTTTGGTAGCATCGGAAGTGCTCTAAGTCTCAAAATTTGTGGATAGGTTTAGGCACATGTATCTAAGGAACCCATAAATCGTTTGTGAAAATTCCACTCAGAATATGTTTTATTAAAAAAATTTATTATTTTAATGGGGACCTTAAGTCTAAACTTAAGGAAATTAAATAATTAAAGGGTATTAAATAAACATAGTGTGAATCTTCTAGAGCATATGGATCAAGTTAAGTTATAATATTAGTCGTTGATTAGAGATCTAATCTTGATCGTTGATGTCTCAATGAGAAGACTATAAAGGAAGGATTGAGGGCTATTTGGAAAGACACACCAAGTGAATCTAGAGATCAAATTCTTCTCACAGAGCAAGTGCTTGGACGAAGATCATATCTAAGTGATTCCAGTGCAGTGAGGGGTAGGGATAGCTTTTGGAGAGATATTTTCTCAGCCGAAGAATCATCAACAGAGAGAGGCAGAGAGAGATCCAACAGAGCCAAAGAGGATGACGCAAAGCAAACACAAAGCCACGTAGGGCTACAAAGAGGTTGGCAGAGGCCAAGAGGGTTTCCGATATTTTGTTTTCGGATCAGTTTTAGAAGTCGGGATCCAGGGTGTGAGACCAGGAGGTGAAGATTTGAGATTCCAGGAGGTATATCGATCTACAACTTGGGTGACACAATGCCAAGAGGAGGTGATGCAGGCCCTATGTAGTGACTGTGCAGAGGTAGCGCAGGGCCCTCCAGAGGTACCTCATCCAACATCCAGATTAATCGAGAAATTCCAATGATTGAGTGAGGTAAAACTCATAATTTTTCTGCCAGTATTTATCTCTCTGTAACTAGATAACCTTGGAGGTATTAAAATATGTATTCATAACTTGCTACTGCTTAATAATAATAAAGCCTCATATTTGTTGCACCGATTTTCCCGCATTGGTTTTTTCCGGAGATTTTCGTCCAAAAATAACAGTGTCCTATGTGTATATTTTCTTTTCTCAATTTCCTTGTTTCAGAATCATATTTAATTAAGCGTAGGTTGCTTCCGTAATTTACTTCAAAGTTTCAAGAAGTAATTCGAAATAATTTTGTAATATAATTTACAAAGTATGTGAAGTAGATTTAGTTTGTTGTACTAGGATTCCTGAGATTGTTAGATCTAGGAATTTCCACACAATGCATAGGTGAAGTCTGTAGCCAAATGTCTAAGATAAGTCTGTGGTCAAAGTTCCCTGATTTTTTTGGATTTTGTGCCCTCCAATGTGACCTCTTGAAACAAGAACAAACCCAAAGAAAACACAGTAAAAGCATGTCAAATGTGCCTAATTCAATGTAGGTCAATGCTGTGAAACATCCCAACAATTTGGCACATTCAAAGTTGTCTTATGCCCTTCACACGTATGAGATGAGTCCTTCCAAATATGAGTTGTACGAATCAATAGCAAGAGGAGAGAGAATATTTGTTGTGTTTCTTGATGCTCCAAATGAGGTGTGATGTCTCTTGTATTTATACCAATTCGAGTGGGTGAAAAGAAATGTCGAATGGGCATCATGAGGCTACATTAATGTGAGGCAGACCTTAACAGTTTTACATGTGTGAGAATAAATTAACATTCCAACTTTTGCTTGTCCAAAAAGAGTGATATTTAGGTCGATTTTTGACCTCTCAAAGAGAGAATTTAATGCAACAATTATCTCCATCAAATTAGTTGTCTAAAATGGAATTTAACCCTAGTTGCATAATTTAACACGCCCTCTCAACTAGGGAAAATTCCACCTATCAATATCTGTCCATCGATCATCAAGTTTGTTGATCAGCGGTTGTCATTGATTTCAACCCAAGCAGCACCAGGGGCTAACCCAATATTGCATGGGAATTTTTACCTACCAAATTACTATATTCTGGTTCAAGAATGCTTTTGATGGTTTCTACTTGTCCAGATGTTTCCATTGATATATGGCATGCCACATAATCCTTCACGGTTTGAGAGATATTCATGTTTGAAGTTTATACCCCCAGTTAGTGGGCTGAAACCCCATAGCATTGTGGCATGGGTCATAGAAAATTCATAAGTAATATTTATCAAGCTCCTAAAATCCATCCCACGTTCACTTGTTGAAGCCCCTCTCAACCTAAGCATTTATATAAATTGTGATCCTCATTTCCTCCTTATGCAAGGGATTTCGCCATCTGAAACAGGTCATCGTGGAATTTTTTCTCTAACTATTTTTATACGAAGGTTCAAAAGCTGAAATTGTTACGAGGTGAAGCCGAAATCTTGAGGAAGATGCTGTGAAAATTTCAGATCAAGGTGCACAATATTTTCGGAGATATGATTTGTGGAAGTCAGGGTTTTTGAAGGCTCCTGAAATTCATCTCAAAGAAGTGACCTTGGTAAAATCATCATAACTCTCTCTCTGAGTATCGGATTGGAATTTCGTCAGAAGTGGAAGATATTGCACAAACTGTAGTTTTCGCTCTATCAATTTCAGAGCCAAATAAAAAAGCAGTGACACATGGCACACCATACAAGTTCGCTCTGCTGAAACAATCCATAATTAGGGCATTATAAGATATTGGGTATAACTCTCTCTTGAAGAATCCAAATTGGGTCAGACCTATGGCATTGGAAATACGACTTAGGGGACTACTACAGGACCAAAAATCAGCTATTGGGGATCTGAAATAACAGAGATACACCAGATTCAATATCGAGCTCCTAGAAGGCAAAGAAAAAGCTAGATCATGTCTTGTCAAGGGCTGCAAAGGATAAGACTTTCTAGGGAAAAAAAATCAAAGCAAGGTGCAACAGAGGGTAGCATGACAAGAGAAGAAACCAAGGTGCGTAACAGCAGCAATAATTTCATCACATGAAGTCTTCAAGTGGGCAACACTGCATACAATCATTGTAAAGGTATCATTGTACTAAGTCATTTTAAATACATTATTGTACAAATTGTACTAGTGTCTATCTGCAAGAGTTGAAGAGGCAGTGTTGGGTGGTCTAGGATCATCATTAGGTGGCTGTGTCATAGTTGGGGTTATAGTCTAGTGTGTCTTATTCTTCTACATCATTCTATATCATTGTAAAGTGGACCATTTTCCCTCGTATGGGAGTCCATTCTTCTTTTATTCTTCTATAGGGTGGTAGGGTGGTGCTAGGGTGAGTTGTAGCTCATTGGGTGTTGAGGCATCTATTCAGTTGACTATTGAAGAATCACGAGCTTTGGAGCGTCCATCCAGTGGGAGCTGGAGAGGAATGCTTTTCTAGATTCTAGGAAGTTGGAGCTTTATTTTCAATTGGAGTTGAATATTAAAGAATTATTAGAAAAGCATTAGGTGGTTTTTGTCCCAGAGTGGGTTTCCACCTTAAAAATTGTGTGCATTTGTGTTCCTTTTTTTAACTGCTATCATTGTACAAACACTGATAATAATTGAAGATTAACTAATGCTATTATTGAAGGAATACTAATTCACCCCCCCTCTCAGTATTTCCAACAATTGGTATCAGAGCTTGGTTCCTTCAACAGCAGTTTAACAGCTGGAAGGAGGGCATGGAGCATACCAAGAATGGTGTACCTCTATTCAATGAAAATAGTTATGCACTCTGGAAAGGAAGAATGGAGGTCTATCTCTTGGCGCAAGGTTACGAAGTATGGGACACTGTTCAAAATGGATTTACATCAACCACGGATGAACAAGGTAAGAAGAATTTGGTAAATGATGCAAAAGCAAAGAATATTATTATTAGTGGACTTATTGAATCTACTTATCATAAGGTGTTGGGTTGTAAAACTGCCAAAAATGTATGGGACAAGCTTGAGAATATATATGCAGGTGACTCAAATGTCAAAGAATCAAAGCTTCAAATCTATAGAGAAAAATTTGAGCAACTCAGAATGAAAGAAGATTGCAACATTACTGCATACTTCCAATACGTTGATGAAATAACCAATACTCTGGAAGGATTGGGAGAGCCAGTTGATGAGAAGACTATTATACGGAAGATTCTTAGAACGTTACCAGGGAGATTCAACCCAAAGGTATCGGTCTTAGAATACAGTGCAAATCTGGACAAACTCAGCAAAGAGGAATTACATGGAGTTCTCATAGCATATGAAATGAGACTTGATGAAGAAGAAGGTACTTCGCATCTAGAAACTGCGTTCGTTGCATCTAAGAAAACCAATAAGGATAAACAACCTTCAATTGAAAAGACATGCACCTGCAAGTGTGAAGAAAAGGGAGATGATGAAGAAGGTCTTTCAGATGAAGAATATGCTTACTTTATGAGAAAACTAAAAATTGGTAAGGGAAAATTCAAAGGTAAACTTCCATTGATATGTTTCGGTTGTGGTGAGGTTGGGCATTTCGCAGCAAAATGTCCGAACAAAAGTGATGGAAACTCAAAAGGAAAGAAAGGCTTTAAGAAATTCAACAAGCAAGGAAAAAAGAAAGGATCCAAAAGGAACTTTCTCTCTAAAGAAGATAGCTCATCATCCGATGAAGAAAGTGACAACAAAGAAGAAGCCGATGAGAAAGTATTGTTTATGGCCAAACACAATAAACAAGAAGTATCAAACAATGAAGAAGAAGGGTTGACCATAGAATAATTTTATGAGGAGGCAATCAAGCTTATAAAAGAGGTCAATGATGAGAAGATCCGTTCCAATACTCTTGAAGAACAAGTTCAAGGTCTCAAAATTGAAGTTGAAAAACACAAATGTATTGAAGAGTCACTTCAAAAGAAGTTGGAAGAAAGCAACCAAGAAAGGGAAGCATTAGAAGCCGAAGTAGTCTCGCTGTGTAAGGAAGTGAAGAAGGAAAAAATTGTCCAAAACTATGCCAACAGCTCAAGGGCATTGGAAGAACTCATCAACAATCAACGATCTTACAACGACAGAACTAGCCTTGGTTAAAAAGAAGAAGAAGCAGGACCTTCTACAACAAAATACAATGAACCTATGAGATTTGACATACATGTAGACTTCATTGGACAAGATTTGCAAGCACATCCTTGGAAGACTATTCCTCGACGAAGATTTCCATCCAGGTACCAACATATTTTTCATGGCTATTGTTATTCATGTGGAAAATTTGGTCATAAAGCTGTAGAATGTCGCACGTACCCTAGGAACCAATACAATTCCAGGAGATCCTTCAAATATGAACCTCCCAGGGCTCAACGAAACATCAATAGATTTGAACATTTAAGAAATAATATGGAATGTTACAAATGTCAAAACTTTGGACACTATGCCAGAGACTGCAGACTTGGAAATCCTCCAGAAGAATCTTTGAAGCCACAGAATGAATGAACATGGAAGAAGAAGAATAAGAAGGCTCAAAACAACAAAGGTGTGTGGTATGCTGACAACGGTTGCTCAATGCATATGACTGGAGATAGAAGGAAATTTGTATCTCTGAAAGAGATGAAGGATGGAACCGTATCCTTAGGAAATGATGGATCTTCAAATGTTATAGGATCAGGTACCGTCACTCTCGGAAGCAAAGATGTTATAGCCAAGAATGTTCTATTGATTGAAAAAATGCATCACAATCTGCTCAATGTTGGACAAATGTGTGATCAAGGACACACAATGCTATTCAACTCCACAAAATGTGAAATCAGGAAAGACAGGTATGGTAAAATTGTGGCTACAGCAAGTCGAGCTCTAAACGACATATATGTTCTGGATGAAGCAACTAAAGCATGTCTACTAGCTAAAGAAGATGAAAGCTGGTTATGTCACAAACAAATGGGTCACATAAACTTTGACAATATTGTCAGGATAAGCAAAAAGGAAGCAGTACAAGAAATGCCGAAAATATCAAAACCTTCCAACACACTATGTGAGGCCTATCGGCGTGGCAAGTAGACAAAATTCCAATTTAAAACAAAGAACACTTTGCATCACATCCATTGGAATTGATACATACTGATCTATGTGGTCATGTGAGAACAAAAGGCTTAGATAGAGAATTATATTTCATGTTAATGATAGATGACTATACCAGGATGACAGCCGTCAGTTTCCTAAAGAAAAAATCTGAAGCATTTGAGTGCTTTAAGATCTATAAGGAGTTGGTTGAAAATGAAACTGATTTGAAAATAAAGTGTCTAAGATCAAATAATGGTGGAGAATTCACTTCCAAATTACTTCAGCAATACTGTGATGAAAATGGAATAAAAAGACAATTTTCAACAGCACGAACACCTTAGCAAAATGGAGTTGCTGAAAGAAAGAACATAACCGTACATGAAATGGGTAGAATAATGTTGAAGGAACAACAACAAGAAGCTCCTCTAAGGAGAACAAAAGAATGGATTCAAAAGAACCATCCATCAAATCAAATCATTGGTGACATAAATGAAGGTCGACATCTTCATTCATCACAACAAGCTCACATTTCTTTTCTAGCAACCTTTGAGCCTAGTAGTTTTTAGGAAGCTAGCCAGAATGAACATTGGGTAGCAACTATGAATGAAGAATTGGATCAAATTGAGAAGAATAACACCTGGGAATTAGTTCCACGACCAAAAGATAAAAATGTCATTGGGACTAAATGGGTGTTCAGGAACAAATTGAATGAAGATGGGCAGGTTACTAGAAACAAAGCAAGATTGGTTTTCAAAGGCTATGCACAAGTGGAAGGAATTGATTTCGACGAAACATTTGCACCAGTTGCCAGAATGGAAGCCATCCGAATGTTTCTCGCCTATGCATGTTCAAGAAAAATCAAAGTCTATCAAATGGATGTTAAGTCAACATTTCTGAATGGAGAATTAGAAAGAGAAAGAGATCCGTGTTCAAGAATAGTCAAAAGGATGTTAGAGAAAGAGATCTGTGTTCAAGAATAGTCAAAAGGTTCTCAAGAAGCGAGCTTCTTAGTAGGAACTCTTGTAAGAAATGAAAGAAATGGAGTCACCACTTGAACATGAAATTGATTCTAAAACAAAAGAAATAATCGAGAGTAGCAAATGGATATAGGGGGGATTCTTGTCTGGGAGTAAATAGATGAATAAGTGGAGTCACCACCCAAACAAGAAGCCAACTGAAATGTCTAGGTGCTAAAGATACGATGATGAAATGATGAAATGAAATGACGCCAGAAAATGTGATTCCTTGTGACAAGCTAATGAATGGCAAGGAAAGATTAGAAGATTAGAAAATGTCGTTAAGACCAGGGATAGAAAAACTCTATCCCCTGCAACGACGCCAAAAAATGTTGTCGCACAGATTGTCTAGGCACCGCGACAACGGCTCAAATCGGGGGCTGTCACCCTGATCCCCAATCTCTCTATCTAAGTTGTCTCCTTGCAAGCTAAGGGAGGTAGACCCTAATAGAAATGAAGAAACATAATTGGTTGAGAATCAACCAACTCAGGAGACACAACTGAAAGACCAAATACTTGATGAGATTAACGAGATTTCGCAAATCCAATTATATTAAAACTAGTGCCTTATGGAGTTAAAAGATCTCGTTATACAATTAAAGCCAAGTAATTGATGTATAACTGCTACTATGAAACACAAATGACCACAATGATATTCAATAGAACACACCACAACTATGCATTAAAATAATATGAATCCACAGTAATGCTATCATGAAATGACTATCAAATTGAAATGCCAGATCATTGCAATATTTCCAAATTTATAATGTTCCAATTTATTCCAATCCAGAAATTAAAATGAAAAATTTATATAGTCAAACTTAGGATAAAATTTTTAAGCTCATTTGACTAGAAATTTTTTTAGAAATTTTGGAATTTTGGAATTTTTATATTTATTATTTTTCAAACAAAATATATCTATACAAATGAAACGAAAATTATGAATTAAAATATAAATTTAAGTCTAAAACTAAAAAACAAATTAAAACTAAACTAAACTAAAGTCTACAAATTAAAGAAATTTAAAACTAAAAACTAAATAACAAAAATCTAAATTAAATTAAGGCCTAACACTAAACTTTACATTACAATAAAATCTAAAAATAAAAGTCCACGAAAAAAATTACAACTAAAAGTTAAAATAACAAAATCGAATTTAAATTAAATCCTAACTAACGCTAACCCAACACAAAAAATGAATCCGATAAAGAATTAAACGCATAGATGTGGGCTTTGAATGTTATGATATGCATTTATTTTGTTTTGCAGGTCGAAGTCGATAGCATGGAAGCTCTAGACGACGGAAGAGGGAAGACGTTGACAGCAGAGGATTGGGTCTTGTTGGAACACCTAATCCTCCATGGGTAGGTGTGGAATGTGAAAAGTCACAATGGAGTCCAAGTGACCTTGGAATGTGAAACCAAGAGTCACACCATTGTATTATATATGTACATCATGTATAATGGAAAAATAAGAAAGCCTCACGCTTATCTTTCATTGTGTGTTGACTCTCTTGTGTGTGTGTTTATTCTTCTCACACACCATGTGTGTGCCTTAAAATGGTGTTTAACATGGTATCAGAGCGGGTGATTTCTGGCCCTGCTCCAAATTGAGTGAGCCATTTGTGTTTATGTCCTGTGCATATCTGCAAAAATTCTTGACATTTTTGCAGCACTCAGAGTTTCTGCAGCAGACATTTTGCCGCATTCAGAAATTGGCAGCATTTAGAAAGGTGTTTGGAAGAAGAGCAGCATTTGAGGAGCATTCTGCAGGTTTTCGCACTGCACATCTGAAGGTTGATTTCTTCCTGCAATTTCTGCTTTTATTCTGCAATTTGGAGAGCTGCTGAAAATTGTTTAAAGTTGGTTTCTGAAGAAGTTTATGAGTTTTTTAATGGAAGAGATTTCTGAGTTTTTAAGTAAAAATTTATGAGTTTTCTCTGCAATATCTGGAAATTCTGTTGCTGTTTTAAAGTTAATTTCACTCCTTTGCTGTTTTAATTTAAAAAATAAAAAAAAATAAAAAATAAAAAAATTTGGTTCAGGCCTTTCGGCCCCCCTCCTCTACAACCTACAATTTTTTTACTACATACAGCGCTCAACCCATATCCCAACTATCCCTCACGACTGCGCCCCCTCTACGCAGACCTACCCACTACGCCCTCACCCCATCAAACCTCCCACCCCGCTCTCCCTAACGCTGCTCCCTAACCGGCACCCCTGCTCCCACTCGACACACACACCCTGCCCCTCTCACCATACACTCTCCCTAAACCTGCAACAGTTCACACAGCTCTAACCTATCTACCCCGTCTCCCCTTATCTCCCCACTCTCGGCTCACACCTTATCACTCCACGCTCTACCCCAAACCCGACCTCTCTCACAGCGTTAATGCACTCACCTCACATCTCATCGTCGTTCTACTCCCCCTTACCCCCGTCTGCCTACTCTACGCAGCTCTGTCCCTCCTTTCCATGCCCGTCCCTACCCTATTCCTTACACACCCCTTCACATCCCTTTCCCCTCTCACTAACGCCTGCACACTCTCTCCATCTCAAACCCTTGCCCAACCCCTCGGCCTTTCAGCCTTCCCACCAGTCAAGCTCCTCCCTCCCTAACGCAAGTTTTGTCCCACCTTTTTTTAGTTTTAATTTTTTTTTAATTCCTTTCCTCTCCCCATTTTAATTAATTCCCTTTCTTTATTAACAAAAAAAAAAACAAAACAAAACAAAAAATATTCCCTTCCCATTTTAATTTTTTTATTAAAAATCTCCCTCCTCATTTTTAACTAATTTCCATTTTTAATTAAATTTTAATTAATTAAAAAAAAAAATAGCAGAGAGAGAGGAAGAGCAAAGAGAGAAAATGAACAAAATGAAGAAAATGGCATATGAGGAGCAGATGGACTGAATACATAGAGAAAATTGCAGATTTGACATTGTGTGATTTGTGGCATAAGGGTGATTTTTTGAAGAAATTGACATTTGAAGACGAGTTGTTATTGGTGCAAAACAGCTCTTTGTTGAGGCTTCTTGCATAGTGTTTTCAGCGGCACATCTACAAAATATTTTGTAGAAATATTGTATTGAATTGACATTGTATTGTGAGTGGAATTTGCCTCTTCATTCATAGTTGCAATCAGTACTTGAGTTGTTGAAAAATTGTGATTGCCCTCCATCATTTGAGGAGCAGATTTTGTACTTTGAGATTTCCATAGTTGGAAATTCTTTAGAGTCATTTGTATTTGTTGTTGAATCACATTGTAAATGGGTGCATTTTCGGTTGAAGCCGACACCCTTTCATTTTTTGAGCCTAAGTTGTTGAAAATGGTTAAAATCAATGAGGCATTAGAGTTGTTGAGTAACCTCATTCATTCCAATGTTGATGATATGATAAGAATGAACAAGAATGCTCTTTGTAACATTCAAATTTGTTCGCTAGATGCACAAGAAAAGATTGAGTTTTTGCAGTTGGAATCTCAACGTCAACAAGATGAACTTCAACAAAAAAGTCACCATTCTGAACCTATTTATGTTTAGAAGATTGAGAAGGACTCCCATCAGCAGCAAGTCAGTAAAGTTAAATTTGATTCACATTCAGTTCCTTGTACTAGAGCAGATGTACATGCAGATGCAGCAGCTCAGCCTGCACTTCTCAAGCCCATCATCAGACCTTGGGAAGAGCTTGTCCACAACAAGCACCGAATTGGTCTTGGATATGACAAGGATGTGTCCTTTCATATTCCAGACTATACCAAGCCCATCATATTTCAGAGTGCTGGAATCATGTATGACAGTTCACCTGCAGCTGTTCCAGATCCTGTTCCGCTTCCACAACAACAACAGATTGAGAAATGCCAACACTGTGATCGAGTTGGCCATATGAAATATCATTGTTTTGATCTTCATCCATGCAAGCATTGTGGTCGGCACACTCATTCTTCAGACAGATGCTTCAGAAACAAGCCTCCTGCAAGAACAAAGATTCATCTTGGATGGATCGCTTCTTGGCAATGGGCATCAGCAGCCAAGAAGATGTTTACGACACATGTCAGAACTTGTTCACAGATATTGAGCAAACTTGCAGTTGAGTTTTCGCCATCATCTCACCTTGTCCCTGACAGGGGGGAAAATGGTGGTCATGTACAAGCTTCAACATCAGATCAAGCGAGCCTGAGCCACAATCTCTCATTCCATGTTCAGAGTTGTAGCCAGCAGTTCAAGCAAGCCTGAGCCACAATTCGTCATTCCAGATTCAGAGATGTAGCCAGAGACACGGATGCCCATGAGCATGCCTTCGGTTGGTGGATAACCTAAAACCATCATCTTTGGTTGGTGGACAACCTAAAACCACCACAGGTAGTAGACCTCCCTTCTTTAGGTCGAAGGTCTCCCTTTCATATATGAGGAACACTTCCTCTAGCAGAAGCCTTCAGCTTAGCAGCCTTCAGCTTCTTGCCAGCTTTGGTTGAGTTCCAGGAAATGCTTCAAAGCATTCCAGAGTTGTTGGTAATCCTAAAACCATCACAGGTAGTAGACCTCCCTTCTTTTAGGTTGAAGGTCTCCCTTTTTATATGAGGGACAATTCCTCTAGCAGAAGCCTTCAGCTTCTTGCTAGTTTTGGAAGAGTTCCGGGAACTGCAACAAGTTTTGCGTTCCAGTGTTTGTGGTCATCCTAAAACCACCTCTTTTTTCCAACATTTCAGAGAGTTGATTCAGCCCAAGTGCTGCCATGTATACTTTGCATATTTGTATTACAACTCTTTTCTTGGACTCACACATACCCCTTCGGATTAAGTGGGGATGTTGGAACACCTAATCCTACATGGGTAGGTGTGGAATGCGAAAAGTCACAATGGAGTCCAAGTGACCTTGGAATATGAAACCAAGAGTCACACCATTGTATTATAAATGTACATCATGTATAATGGAAAAATAAGAAAGCCTCACACTTATCTTTCATTGTGTGTTGAGTCTCTTGTGTGTGTGTTTATTCTTCTCATACACCATGTGTGTGCCTTAACATGGTGTTTAACAGGTCTGCAGCAGTTAAGGAGTGGAGAGGGTCGACGGGCAGCGGAGAAAGGTAAGATGGCAGAGAAGAAGACTGCGAAACCAATGGTTGGACGACGGACGGATTAGGGTCTGATGGCAGAGAAGGTAAATGCAGGATGACAAGGAAGATTGGACAAGGAGCACATGAGGATATAAATGCAGAAGCAAAGGGCAGCGTATGGATTAATGAAGGGCAGATGCAGAGATTTGAGGTAGCGTTTTATGGAGGCATGAACCCAATACTTAAAATTTGCCTAGCAGAAATAAAATTTTCCAACAGTACTCATATTTTAGATGCACCTTTAATAACATTCAAATTTGCTAACATTAGTGACCCTGAGCCAGATCTAAGAAAATTTCTGAGAAACCCCTGCAGTCCTGCAAAAAAAAAAAAAAAAAAACAAAACGGATCCAAGACTATGCACAAAAAATTATAAACTCTTACAACCTACAGAAAATATACAAATTTACAATGATAATCTACAGATCGGAGGCCCTCATGGCCAGATTTAAACCCATTTCAGCACAATTTTTTTAGAAATTCAAATTTTTAAAGAGAGGCACAAGTCTTAAAAGACTCTGCAAAACCACTAATTCCGTAAGATAGCTTTGGGAATTTAGAAACAATGGGTTTTTTTAGATTTATGAAATCTGAGAGTTGGCTGGTCCGAAGACTTCCCCAGACGCTCAAACCTTCAAAAAAAAATTTCCTACGCACTTAGATCTAAAATTTAGATTGATAGAGATTTAAGAAAATAAACATGAGACCTTTCAGAAAAATAGATAACTAGTTTTTCCATTAAATCAAAATGTCATTTTATGAACCTAGAAAACTGCACAAGATACCTGTATGCAGATCAATCCATGAAGGCCATCAACCATAAAAATGAAAAACAAAGTAGCAGAGTTTAGAAGTAAATCACCACATAGATCTGGAAAAGGAACACCAAAGTTTGTAACCCCAAAGTCTTTATGCTTTATTCATCAAAAAAATTTACAAGAGCTTCCAAGAACAAGTGCATGATCTAAAGATTGGATGCAAATGTCACATCAAGACCTCTAATTTATAAGATAAAATCTCCAACGGCTAGTTCGGTTGATCCATGTCAAAATAATCTCGACTATTGAAAAGATTTGATCATCTTTTAATCTAGACTGTCGAAATTATAAATTTGAAGAAAAACGAATTTATCATTAAATTCCATTTTAACTAACTCAAAAATACTATTTTTGACTTAATTACCTTAAAATTTTGACTTTGACTTAACCACTTAGGCCCAAGGGTCCAAAATTTCTTGAAAATCTCAATATTCCCTTGGCCTGGGACCTTTAAAAATTCATTTTTTAAGGACCAACGAATTTTGCCTTTAAATAATTTTAACTCACCTAGGACTTAAAATTAATTAAATCTCTCGCTTAGGACTTTTTAATTAATTTGGCCAGAAAATTTAATTAATTGACTGAGAGAGAATTTAAATATTTTTTCCAACCCTCTTTACATAAGATAAATACATTTAGACACATGAAGGGGGAAAACCCATTCGTATAGACCCTCAAATAGGTACCCCATTCTGCGACTCAGAAACATGATCTAGTAGACCAAGCAGCTTGTAATAAAATAATCTAGCCAACTAGCTAGCATTATTCCCAAACTACTTTTACAAAGACTCGATAGAAAACACTAGGACTCACTTAGCATCTTGATGAAAAAATCCATCCTAGCTTTGGGATGAAGCTGGAGGGAAAAACTCTGCTGATCACTTGTGTCGAAAAACACAAGTAAATCAGTGAGACAAAAAACCTCCTAGGATAGAAATCGTCAACAACATACTAGGCTTACCTAGGTTGTTACATATATGACGATCTTACTTAGATCATTTACATCATATATATGAAAAATGGGTTTACATTATTCATAAAACTGTTGACTGATGATGGAATCTAAATGGCGTGACCACGTCAAACATGATGAATCCCATTTGAAAAAATGGGGGTGTACTGCTATGGGCTCGTTGACAAAGTGTGGTCAACACCTTTCAAACTGAAAAGTTTGAGAAGCCATCCAGCCTATCCTGATCACGCAGTCCGTGAGGAGACATATGATTAGAATTTGTCGGAACTTCCTTTTCTCTTTGCTAGAGAAATGGATATAAGGCCCTTGGTGAAACAGGTACCTTCTGCTCCCTCTGACAACTGATTTCCTTCCTTGGAAATCTACCAAATCAACTATGATTTAGCTTCTTCTTTGATCCTCCGATCAAATTTCAAGTTTCCTTTGGCAAAAAACTCTCTGAGAAGCTGATCTCCTCTCGCCCTTTGTCACTTGTGCTAAGGCTAAAAATATGAAAACTTTAGAATTTTAACCCCACCAGCGCTTCTAAATTTCTGTAGCTTTTTTCATCTACAGTATTTTCTGGATCTGGCAGATTCAGATCTGAATCACATTGGTTGGCTTCAGACCAAACCAACGTTGTTTCTGAGCTGCCTCTGTGCAGTAATTGCGTGGGCTTGCTAGGACAGAGTGTTGGACAATGTCACCCTTCCCTCTGCGTGAATATTCCTTTGAAAACCTGCATTGTCCCTTCAGATCTGCGTTTCTGCTACTTTTCCAGCTATTTCCTGTAGTTAGAACCTTCAGTTTCTTCTACTGGTGTCCCTCCTAGATCTGCAATTCCTCTGATACCATGTAGAAATTTCTGAATCTTATACTTTATGCAGAAATTATTACTGTTAATTCGGTTATGCTCCTCCTACTTAGACAAGTTATTAACTGAATAAATTCAAGTTAAAATCGAAGAAAAAAACATCAAAAATCTCTACCAATCCAGATCTAGAAAAGGCACATGCACACATTGACAAAGTGACACAGTTATTTCTGGACAAATAGTCCCCGGAAAAACCCAATGCGGGAAAACAGGTCTCTGGCTGCTAGAGGGTTCTATTATTAAGAATATTTCTGAATACACAAATCTGGGTTCCAGATCTGGAAAACTCGACAGTGAAACCACTAGATCTAATGCTCACTGGCTGATCTAGGGCCAAATAATGACTGATCCACACCCTCAAACAAGATTTACAAAACTCAGCCAAGATTAGGGCCTAGAAACCACAGCGCTGCCCCTGAAAGCCTCTGCGTCAGCCTCTGAAGCCCCTACAAGCCTCTGCGTCAGCCTCTGAAGTCCTCCAAACCCTCAGTGCTGCTCCAGAAGGGATTGCGTTACCCTAGACTAGATGACGCAGTCACTACACTGCCCCTGAAGGGTCTGTGCATAACCCCAGAGGGTTTCCTGCTGAAAATCACGCTATCCTTAGAGGTACTGCGCTGTCCTTGCTGTTGTTGCTGCTACCTTATTCTACGTTGTCCTTGAGCTGATCTTTACCTCTTGTGTATTCTAGACCTCGGGATCAGATCATTCCCTTGGCCTAAATTCCCCTCTCTGTAGCTGAAACACTTCTGAGTATTCTTAGCAAACCCTGCCCTAGAATCTCAGCTTATCTTTAGTGCCCTGCCTCTATGTGTCTTTACAAATGACCCCAAGCCTTTCCTTTATACTTTTCTCATTGACAAATCAACGACCATGATCATATCTTGAACGAATGGCTAAGATTAAAAGAAAGCTCGATCCGTGTGACTTAAGACAATTTCATCACATTTTTAATTAAATTAAATTAAATTATTTAAGTTCCCTAAGTTGTAACTTAGGAAATATAATTAAAACAATTAATTTATTTAATATCTCCTAAACGAGATGAAATTTCCCAAATCCATTTCTAGGTCTAGTAGATCAAGTGTACTATAGTCCCTCCACAAAGTTTGGGAGCTAGAGCACAATTGATGCTACCCCAAATACACAAAATTTCAACAAAATAGTCCTATGAGGTCATACTCGGCAAACACCTGGGTGGAGTATGTACCTTGGAGACAATGATGAAGGTGTCTATAATCATTGGTCTTGCCAGCATTGTAGCTAAAGATCTCGTGAAGAGATGGAGTTGTTATTCAAGGCCTTGCACTATGACAATGATGGTCAATATGATGCTATAACAGATGGATTACCAATCAAATTCTTCTTATGAGATTCTTCAGATTGAAAGTGACCATGTACCATTATGAATACCTCCCTAGTTAAGAGGGAGTGTTGGAAAGTTTAACTAGGTTCGATCTTCATAATGCCTAGTAATTATGAATTTATGTAATGAAGACAAAGATAATAAAATGTATTTTTGTAAATACTTGATTCATGGGTTTTATGAGCAAGAATTTTTTATTATAGGTCAAAGACTTCTTCTTGATGTCTTTAGGAATTTGTTAGGTAATAAATATAATTTGAGTCATGTATATGGAGTCATATTACACTCATGTAAAAGACAAATTATTGATGGAACTATGTGCTCCAAGATCTTGTCACTATATCCTTGAAGAGAGCCTCAAACAGAGAATGCACAACTGAATTCGGCCTCAATATATATATTTGACATGTAGACTCATTATTGGAGACATGTCGGTTCACCTATGACATGTTGGCTTATTTATAAGCTCCATCAACTATATAAAGGAGGATATACCCTTGTAGAAAAATGTCAACAGTTCAATGAAGTTTGAGTTTTTCGGAAGGGTTATTAGAGTGGAAGAATGCGGATTAAGTTTGAGAAATTAGTGAAGAAAAAGGGCGGCATATTAAGAGTATTCACTTCTTTCAAGGTGTGCAATAAAAAGTGCGAGGAACAGGACTGAAAGGAAGTGCGAGAAGACCACTGTCAAGCAAGGAAGGAAGATTCGAATCTAGGGTTACTATCTCTCTCTTGTGATAATAGAAAGATCCAAATGCATCTACAGCGAGACAAGTTGCATCACCATATATATCTTTGTTTGGATAAGGTCTCACATAAATGGACACTAATAAGGAAGCCGAGAAGAATTCTTGAAGCCGAGGACAAGGGAAGAAAAGGAGATCGAAAATATTTGTCTAGGGTTGCAACATCAAGGAGACCGAGACTCTTCTAGTGTATGCCAAGAAGTGTGGTGCAGTACAATCCATAAACAAAGATAAATCAAGATTCTCAAGGAGAAACAAGAAGAAGCAGTTCACGAAGAACATCAAAGATCAGTGACAAGGTTCTTGGAGGATATTTAGGTCAAGGGTATTTGTCATTGTCTTGGTACTTGTCAATTGAGGGTCTATAAGAAGAATGATTATTGGGTTTTCCTCCCCAAGAGGGAGAGGTTTCGGCCTCGGCTCAAAAGCCTAAACTTTGTCTCTTGAGCATTTGATAATTGACTTGATGAAGAACATACCAAGTTGATGAAGATAAAATCTAAGAGAAAGAAGCATAATACGTATAACACAAGTAGTTATCAAGTAAGAGAATTGGATTAAACATTGTCCTACTAAATTCTCAACAATTGCATCCCACTATTCGGTGACAACTTGAAAATACCCCCAACTGGAATAAAATTGGTGTATTATATTGTCCCAAATGACCTGTCTGGCCTTGATCAACGACATTTTTCCCTTCAATCTACTCCTCAACTCCTTTATCTCTTCTTGAGCTATTTTGTATTTTTCAGAAGTTTGTTCATTATCTATCATGGCAAACCTTAGTTGTTTTTTTTATTGCTCAATTCTTCCTAAGACAGTGCCAACTGATCCTGGATTTTTTTGTTTCTGCCTCATAAAGTGAGAGCTTAGTCATCACTTTTGACAACTTTTCTGAGGGATCATGACTCACTAGGAATTATAATAGTACAAATATGGCTTTTAATAGTATGGTCCAATTCTTGAATATTTTCCATTAAGGATGTGATTTTCTTATTCCTATCAAATAGCTAGATCATTAGTTGTTCCTCTTCTTTCTCCACAAAGGCTACCTCAACAACTTTTGCAGGCTCTGTTGTAGGTATCTTTAGCTTCTGCTTCAATGACTAGACTTTAGCTTTTGTTGTTTGTATTAGGGCCTTAATTTCCTCCCTGTCTTCTTGGTCAACGCACAACTTGATGATCAACTCTTTGAAGCCTTCATTCTATAAATACATAGCCCTAGAATATGCCTTTTCCAAAAGCTTCTTTGCTTTGCTAACTGACAATGAAGCTCTAATCAAATCACGATATATCATCTCACCAATATGCCTATGCAAATTGATCTTGTCAGGTAGAGGGACATCAACAACGTTGAGAGACAAGTCCACAGTCTTAAATTTAGCTCCTATGGGAAGTAACTGGGTAGTGGGATGCAATAGGGAGAGTTTAAGTTGATTCTTCTCAAGGTCCATTGATGAAAGAAATCTAGTCTGAGAAGAAGATGTGGTCTATCTGATCAACTGCAACATCATCTCTCCTTTCACCTTTTGATTGTTTTCTTTGAATATTTAATAATCCCTTAATGTTGCATCTAAAACAGAAGGGCTCCCTTCAATTATGGACACTTTCAAGTGTGTAGAGCTGGAAGGTACAATCTAATTAGGATTTTCCAGGCTCATTTGGAAACCTGGTTGGTCAGAGATGCTTTTTGTTTCATAGTGTGATACAGCTTGTGACTTAGAAACCCTAAGGTCCACTTAGTTACATTTCATGTTTCATCTTTCCCAAGTAGTACTAAGATTGAGGCTAAAAAAATTTGAGCATCTTGAGAAAAGAGATACATAGGGTATTTTTAAGTTGGTCAAGGAGTTGGTGTCCCTGGGATGAAGTCATTGAAAATAAGGCTAGTTTGTTTTTCTCTGATAATTGAGTGAAATATAAAAACAATGAGTCTTTATTAAATGAATTTGGGTCTTGAACATCAAGGAAATAGAAAGCCTTATAGATGAGGTCGAGCATAACCTCAAGGACAATTTCTCCTATGGAAGATGCAACACAATTTCAATGAGAAACATATGCAAAGGCCAGGCAGGTTATGAATTCAGGGAAATAGTAGGTAGTTGGAGCTATCACATAGTACAAAACGGAATTCACAACGCTAAAATAGTATTGTTTGTTGAAAAAACTACCCCAACAATCAAAACGGAATTTGTCAAAGTCCAAAGGACACCATGGGTCTTGAATTTCCATCTCAGTGTCCATTAAGGTTCTTGAGTGGAGGAATTGGAAGTTGCAGGTTTTGGAGTGGGTTTATGAGGTTTATTGAGGTTCAACATAATGAAATTGGGGTTTAGTTGGATATATAAGTACCTGGTACTAAAGAGGAGCGGTAGAGGTTGAGTTGTGTTGTTTTCACGCTGACCTAGATGTTGGGAAGCAGGGTTGCTTGCACACTGGAAAAGATAGGGAATGGGTAGAAACCACAAAACAAACTCTTTTAACCTTTGTATTAGGCGGAAGCGAGAAATTTAATAAAATATACATAGGACAAGTGGGGTGATAGGATAGGAGAATAATGTGGGTGATGACGGGTATGGATAAGAATGACGTAGGTGGGGTGGATGGTTGATATGGCAAGATGATTTCGCAGACATATTGGAGTAGCATGCTTGCTTGTCAGGTTGGAGGCAGTCTTGCAAAACTGGCTACACTTTGTGCCACCCTCTGCTGGTGGTTTCTGAGAAATGGGTCACGGGTGGCACAATCAATTGTGACCGTCAATTGACAGATCGATGGGTTCAGTGACATAAAGGTCTTGTGATAATTATTTTAGGCAGATTTGTAGAGCAATTGCAGATTGGAAGCTGAAGAATCAACAATTTCGTTCAGGATACGTGGACCAAAATGAATTGAGGAGCCAGCTACATCAACAAGTAGGTCAGTTGTACTTTGTTGAGGGTAGATTCGGTTGTCAAAGGACGAACACCAAACCGTAGTTGTATTCGTGTATCAGTGATTGTATGAGGGCTATGATCCCTGGTACGAGGGCCCTAGATAGTGGTATTAAAGATTGATTAATATAACAAAGTTGGGTTGAAAAAGTAAAAAGTTGTCCATTGTGCACTAGTTGATTTACTGCTCTGTTTATGCTGCTGTGCAAAGTAGACTTGTTGCGGCATTTGAGTTGGTTGTGTCAGAGACCTAGGTTCTCTAATCCTATGGAAATTCAACAAATTCTACTGTTACTCGATCCATAAATGTATGAAGATCAATGATCAAGGAGAACATAGTAAGTTCTACTACAGAATTATGATCAAAATGAAATGAAATGGATGAAAGTGCATTGGTGTCCGGTCTTGGCACTTATATTGATCCATTCTATCATAGAAACATAGAGAAGATTATGCAAGTGCATTGAGTAAGGGTGCTTGATTAGTTGATCTGAAAAGGCTATTCCAGCAAAGGCAACAGTCTTTTATGGACAGAAGTTCAGTGAATTGAACCACTAAACTGCGAAAAAAGATAATGAAAGAAAAGATGAGGTGTTCCTTTAAAACACCTCTCAAATCTCTATTTATGCTCGAGGTGGCACTAACACCAACTGTTTAAGTTCAAACTTATAGTCACCAAAAGTTCTATTGTATCAACCTTTCTTAAAGGTTAGTGTATGGTGCACCATAAGAAATAAGCATCATGAATGATCTCAACCCACTTTAGTTACGACTAATTTTGTTAAATAAAAATAAGTGATCTTAGATAGAAAATTTATGTTTATATTAAACTTCTGCATTTCAAGTCGGGCAATTCACTTTTTCTGATTTTGTAGTCTTATGTTAAAGATATTAATGTTGATCCAAAAATAGATAAAATGTAATAGAGAAATATAGTTCATAATAGAAACAGATGCATATCAATATTTACTTGCAAATTTATCATCGCTCATGTAAGTAACACAGATAATTGAACTCGCTAATTATATTTCCTTTTGCTTATGCCCAAACATTGTGCTACAATGTATCATTGTCATGGAAGAGTTGCTTGATTTGCTACAGTAGCACTGTCTTGGAAGAGTTGCTTGATTTGCTACAGTAGCACTGTCTTGGAAGCATTAACCGCTTTATATTTTTAAGAGAATATATCATATATACAATCGCCTTGTTATCTCATGTTCAAGTTTTCCTCATAAAATCATGATATTCATTTTCATATTTATTTAAGAGAATTAACTATTGAATGCAGTGAGCTTGGCTCCGATTTGACAAATTGAAAATGGATATTCAAAAAGGATAGTTATATACACCTTTCATGATCAGCAACAAAACTTAACCAATCTATGGTTTTGCACTAGCATCATGCTAGGAGTGTGACCATTTATTATGTTCCGAGCTACTTTTTGAATGCAATGAGCTTCACCCTGAAGCCGTCACAGTGGTACCAGGAGACTTAAAACCAAAGTTAGCATTAAACCAATTTACAGCCCATTTGAGATCACACAACAGATACTTCAAGGCCTTCGTCCAATTTTCTATCTTATTGAAGCTTTGAGTGATGGGAAGATCCTCCACCTTATCATTTTCAATCCTGAAACACAATCAATAAGATATAACGAAATATTTAAAATTTTCGAAGAAATTTGGCCTCTATAATTTTCGATCCTAAAACACAACCAATAAGATATAATAAAATATTAGCATTTTCCAAGAAATCTGGTCTTCTTAGTTGACATGGTCATGTTACTTCATCCCAACAATACAAAGCTTGATACATAAATTGCATAACAATTGGTTCAGAGACCTAGGGGCAGTGAGATTTCATTATGAAAAAGCTTAAAGAATGAGTTTTCTCTCATGTGTATATAACAGGAGTGTGCCAGAGAGATCTCCACTCAATTATTGAAGTTCATACTGTGTTCTACAAGCTGATGGAAAAGAAAAGAACAGAAGAAACTGCAACTAAATTGTTAACTAAAAAACGAGAGAACAAGAAATGCCTTCAATATGAAACTCAAAACAAGATACAAGATTCATTCAATATGATAAATCTAAAATCAGTGTTCAACATGCTGAGACAGATTCCTTTTTACATTTCTACAGATTATGATTCGGAATAATTCAAGAGCA
Source organism: Pinus albicaulis (assembly GCA_034641835.2). Classification (NCBI taxonomy): domain Eukaryota; kingdom Viridiplantae; phylum Streptophyta; class Pinopsida; order Pinales; family Pinaceae; genus Pinus; species Pinus albicaulis. Next base: position 601,169,205 of record CM076573.1, read on the forward strand.
CTAAAGAATAACAGGCAGTAAACTATCTAATTGAAAACTGGTAGAAAGAAATGAACTTGAAGACTAGAGTTGCAATTGAAGCATAAAACCATTACGCAACTGTTATGTTTGTATGTAGACTTTGTATTTGTCAGGTAAGTAAGTAATTCTATTGATATTATAATATGAATGATGGTTTACAATTCTTCGTGGCGGTGTGCCCTTATAGGCATTGACTGGGCATGAAGATAAAAATTCGCGCTATTGACCTCATGTTTCTTCATAATTGAATGAGACATTAATTAATTTAATTATCTTAATTATTTAATATTTTATTTTAATATTCATTATTTTATTTATTTTAATTGAAGGTTATGAATATTTTTATTCATAACATTGCCACCCCTTTTAGAGATGCTTCCTCTTCAAAGCACAACCAGAAAGGCCTTCTCTAGTAGAGCATTGTTGCGATGGAGTTGCATCCCTTCATTGACTGGTGCTTTTATCACTAGTACTTGTACCTTCCTTGGAACTGGAAGTGTTAACCCCTTCTAATTTATAATGTTGTCCTTGCCAGTTAAACTCCATGAATTGTTCTTCAAGATTTGTAGTATAGCTCCCTAGTTGTATTAACCATTCTGCTCCTAGAACTACATCCATTCCTTTGAGTGGTAGGGAAAACAGATCTGTTTGTAGCTCCAGTTTTTGTATCTGGATTGAAACCTTTTTACATTCTCCTATTTCCTTGATTTTTCTTCAAGTAGCAAGAGACATGGTCAAGTCCTTGATTGGGCTTATACCGAGACCAAGTTGTTTAGCAAGGTAAATGTTTATACAATTGTGAGTACTAACAAAATCTACAAGTATATTGACATTCTTGTTTGTTATGAGTCCTTTGAGTTTTACGGTTTCAGGACATAGCCTCTTCCTCAAGTTGGTTGGCGGAGTAGTAGGCGTAATGCTCCTTCTTGGAGATCGGTTTCTCTTCTTTCGACGATGTTGTGGAACATATTTTGTAATTGCTTGTTGTTCTTGATTTTCGGGGGGGTTTTCATCATGGATTTTCCAGTCACATGAGATTGCCGCTAATGACGGTCCCTCATAATTTGAATCTTCAGTGTGTGACAATGATTTCTTCATCACATGGCTGAACTTCAAGTTGCTTCCCTCTCCTATTTTATAGTAGGGCAAGGATGCATCTTCACATTTATGTCCTGGATTCCAATGTTCTCTGCATTTGCAACAACTAATTTTCTTTTTAATATTCTTTTCTGGTTCATTACTTGAAACATTTGATTCTTTCTCGACTTCATAATTATATAGTTTCTTGTTAAGGCATCTGTGTCCCGATGTCCAATTGTCTCCACAACACCTACATCTATTAGTTTCTTTTCTTCTTGAATGTAGTTGTTTGTCTCCGTCTTCTTTGAACAAGGTCATTCTAAGCTTATGTTTTCTTTCAATAATTAATGTTGCGTGTTTGGCATCCTCAATGGTTTGGGGTTTATATAATTTTAATTCTTCTTGAATATAATCCTCAAGGCTACAACGATACATTTTTAACAGTTCTACATCTGAAAATCCCCTTTGTCTTATCGCTAATACTTCCCATTCGTGAGTGTATTCACTCATTGATCCTTTCTGTTTGAGATGGACGAACTTCTTGTATATGTCATTTTCTTTCTCGTCATGAAACCTCTTTAGTAGGGCATCTTTGAAACTTTGCCAATTGAACGAGCGCGTTGCACACTTAGTAGACCACCACATGAACGAATCATACGCTTCTACTTCTAGGTAGTTGGATGCAGTTATGACCTGTTCCTGTGCACCAAGAAGTGGATTTGCTAGAAAAATGGCATCCATTTTGTTTACTCATACAATGGTTGATCCAGGTGGATATTGGTGGTCACCCACCTATTCCACTTGAGACCCCACCATTGTCTCTTTCAGTTTTTCAGTTTTGGCACAACTTACTATTTTTAGCAGTTTTTTCGGGTCCTAAACTTCCGAAGCCGTTTTGAGGCCCTAAACGATGTTGTTTGGGAAAACTGGGAGCAACATGGGTCTTTGGACCATGTTGTAGGTCCTTGGACCATGTTGCTCACTCAAAATTTGTAGTCCTCGGATAGATCTTTCTAACGAGGTATGGTTTGCGTCAAACGGAGATCGTATGCCAAAGTTACATCCCTGGGAAGTTGAAACACCGATTTACCCAAACATGGCCTATAGTTTTGGCGCTTCATCTCCTAGGGTTAGGGTTTTGGATGTTTAGGGTTTTCCATTGTTTCTAAATAATAAATAGGCCCTTGGAGCCTCATTGTAACTTAGTTCAGAGGCCTGTAGCTGCCACATCTCTTCTTAGAGATAGCTACCAGCGCCCTAGCTAGTTTATTTCCATTCTGTCTGTAAGGAAATTTCAGTTCTTTGATATTAATGAAATGAAGTGTTATTTCTGCTGCATCTTTGTATTTATGGTTATATGTTTATTTTGTTGCGTTCCTGCATAAATATGGATCAGTGGCATCAGAGCGGTTTGCTTTTTCTCGATCCTTCTTTGCATGTCCCAAATGAGGTCGGGGTATAAGGAGTTAGGGCTCAATCTAGTGGAACCTTTGCAAGATCAGCCTCGCAAACCCCGACGGACGCCCATGGAGGACGAAAAGAAAGATGAGGGATCAGGAGATCCTATCAAAATATTGCTTGAGGAGGCCCTCGAAAAACAAAGGAACACGATGATGGATAACTTTGCCCAGATCCTTCAATGGCTGCCCACTGGCGGCGCATCTGCATCCAGTAGCCACTCTGGAGGTGCGACTCCTTTTAAGGTACAAGTAAATTTTGACATTCCCATATTTGAGGGTCAAATAGATGTAGATGCCATAGATAGATGGTTGAATCTATTAGAAGGATATTTCTAGGTTCATAACTTTTCCGACCGGGAGAAGATTATTTTTGCACTCCTCAAAGCTACCCCCCATGTCAAGGACTGGTGGGAAACCTATTGTGCGAAAAAGGATGAGACAGAACCCTCTCTGTTCTCAGCCGTACCCACTTGGAATTCTTTCCGAGACACCATCAAGGAACAATACTATCCCGTAGGGAGCTATGAGGACAAGTACATACAATGGACCACGCTGCGACAACAAAGGGATCAAGATGTGCATGAGCTGACGAATCTGTTCCATACCCTGCGCACAAAGTTGGGTATCAAAGATTCAGAGAAACATCTGGTGCTAAAGTATCGCAGCTGTCTGCACAAATACATTCAGGAGGAAATGGAGTTCCTCGACATCTCCTCGCTTGGTACAGCATACCGGTATGCTGCCAAGATTGAGCAGAAATTCAAACAGAAGAAGCGAGACTTTGGATCTACGAATCAAAAGCAAGGGAAAGGTGCTTCCAAACTGCAGAACAAAGGACAGAGCCAAGGCATGGCGGCTCAAGACAACCTGTCGAAGCCACAAGCAAAAAACAACACCGCAAAGCCAAAGAAGAACATGGGAAAGTGGTGTGAGTTCCATAAGAGCTCCACTCACAACACAAGTGAGTGTCGTGCCAAGAAGTCGCTAGTGCCCGAGATGAGGGCTTTTGAGTCAGATGCATGCTCCGACTCTAAATCAGAACTTGACAAGGGGAATGACAAAGGGAAATAGATTATTGATGCGGAGCCCAACGCCACTGTTGCCACTACGAAGATCCAGAAGGAGGAACCGAAAGATCCAGAGGAGGAGGAACGTCTCTTCCACTCCCAGATGTGGGTAAAGGGCTCCCCGGTATAGTTCATTGTTGACAATGGGAGCCAAAAAAACCTCATTTCAGCAGACGCCGTGAAGCGGTTGGGTTTGCCAACCATAGCTCACCTACATCCATACACCATCAGGTGGCTTCACCAAGGACGAGATCTCCGTGTCAACCAGTAGTGTCGCCTTCCCTATAGCATCAAGCCCTTCACGGATGAGGTATTATGTGATGTTGCTCCTATTGATGTTTCTGATGTATTACTAGGACAACCATACTTGTGGAAGCGTCATGCTGTGTATGAGTCTCGGCCTCACGCTGTTATTGTTACTTTGGGAAATAAGTTGTACAGGATACCAGAAGTACCATCTCCTGTCGCTATCTCTTTGGTTACTGCAAAAAAATGCAGTAAGCTCATTTCCCAAACCAGGAAATTTGTTTTCCTGATGATCCGCCCCCAGGGCAAGAAGAAGACTGTGGCCACGACCTCCAGACAGGGCTCCTCTACACGACAACAATAAATGGACAAGGTTGTGGAGGAGTGCGGGGACATGTTCACCTCACCCACAGGGGTTCCTCTGCACTGTTAGGTCAAGCACCCGATTAATCTGACCCTAGGTGCGCTGCTACCCAATGGATAGATCTATTGGCGCTCTGTTCTAGAGAACGATGAAATCAAGAGGCAGATTTAGGAGCTGCTGCAGAAAGGTCACATCCGACCAAGTTCATCGCCCTATGGGAACCTGATCGTGTTGGTACAGAAGAAGGATGGGACGTGGAGACTCTGTATTGACTATCGAGCGCTGAACAAGATCACTGTCTGGAATAGGTACCCGATCCCACGGATTGATGACCTTCTGGACCAACTCAAAGGGGCGAAATATTTTAGCAAGATCGATTTGAAGTCTGGGTATCACCAGGTATCAATTGAACCCTCCGATGTGTGGAAGACTGCCTTCAAAGCCAAGGAAGGCCTTTTTGAATGGCTGGTCATGCCTTTTGGGTTGATGAATGCTCCCGCAACCTTCATGAGGTTGATGGACGACATCTTTCGGCCATTCACCAACCCATTTGTAGTGGTGTACTTAGATGACATTCTGATCTTCAGCCAGACTTGGGAAGAGCACCTCCACCACATCTGACAAGTCCTCCAAACACTACGGCAACACAAGTTGTGTGCCAATTTGGAGAATTGCACTTTTGCCATGACCCAGGTTCAATATCTGGGATACATTATTGATGAAAGGGGGGTGCATGTGGATCCAACCAAGATCTAATTCATTCAGGATTGGCCAGCCCCAACCACTATAATAGAGCTTTAGAGCTTTCTGGGTCTTGTTAATTTCTACCGTAGGTTCGTGTTGGGATTCTCTCATATCACTTGGCCCTTGAGTCAAGTCACCAAGGGAGGAGCGAGAGAAAAATTCTTTTGGTCAGAATCTCAACAGAAGGCGTTTACAGAATTGAAAAATCGCCTCTATTCTGCCCCAGTGCTCACATTACCATACTTGCAACAACCATTTGAGATCAAGACAGATGCCTCTGACTATGCTATTGGGGCAATTCTTACTCAATAGGGACATCCAATGGCATATCACAGTGAGACATTGTTTGACACAGTTCGCAAGTATCCCACTTATGACAAAGAAATGTATTCCATTGTGCAAGCCTATCGACAATGGAATCATTACATTTTGGGGAAGGAAACAATCATCCACACAGACCAACGGCCCCTGCAGTTCATACAGACACAAGGGAAGTTGCAGAATGATCGCCATCAGAAGTGGTCCACATATCTGCAACAGTTTCATTTGAACATCAAGTACAAGAAAGGTAGCACCAATAATGTTGCAGACTGCCTCAGCCGACCACCGATCGTGGGGCTCACCACCGTGCTCAACTCTTGTGGGCACGAGACTTCTGATTGGCCGCTTCTCTATGAGAGTGACCCAGAATTCGGCCACACTTACAAGGCACTCTGGGGGGGCACGCAAGTTCCAAATTTTCACCTCCAAGATGCACTTTTATGTCACCTGGGACACCTTTGTGTTCCTTCAAGCGAGCGTGCCAAGATGATATGGGAAGCACACTACAATCGAGTCGCTGGGCATTTCGGGGTCGAGAAAACAGTAGCAATACTACAGAAGTATTTCTATTGGCCGAACCTTCGAAAGGATGTCGAGAAGCACATCAAATCTTGCACTGCTTGTGCCATTGCCAAACCGACCATCAAGAAGCAAGGCCTATATACTCCACTACCTACCCCTAGTCGACCTTGGGAATCCATCTCCATGGATTACATGTCGGGCCTGCCTTCTACTAAGCATGGAAATGATTGTGTTTTCATGGTCATCGACAGATTCTCGAAGATGGCCATTATGGCGGCCTGCAAGAAGAATATCACAGCAGAAGCCACTGCTAAACTCTTCTTTGAACGAGTGTGGGTGCACTTTGGGATCCCACAATCTATCATATCAGATCGGGATAGCAGGTTCCTCAGCACATTTTGGTCCAGCCTCTAGTCAATGTTGGACACCAAGCTCACCAAGTCCACAACTTTCCATCCCCAAATAGATGGCTAGACAGAGGTCGTCAACAGAATGATTGTACACATTCTGTGCATGTACAATTCAAAGCATCCACGCACATGGGACGAGAGCCTCCCCTATGTACAACATAGTTATAACCGAGCTCTGCATAGCTCAATCGGCCACAGCCCCTTTTAGGTGGGCTTGGGATTCCAGCCACTATGTCCCATCGATGTAGCCATGCCATTTGCGGCTACTCAGGCTGATTCGGCTCATGTCCAGTCTGAAGTTGACAAAGAAAATAGCTTCATCGAGCGCATTCAACACATCTGCCAACAGGTTCATGACATATTGGACAGAGCCAATGCTAAGTACAAGCAACGCCATGATCAACATCGGGTGCCACACAACTTCCAGGTGGGCGACAAAGTGTGGCTACATTTGCAAAAGGAGCGCCTCACTGGACCCCACCGCAAGCTTCGCCCGGTCTGATACGGGCCGTACACCATCACCAAGGATGTAGGGAACAATGCCTTCGAGCTCAGTATTCCACCATTCCCTGGTCTGCACCCAGTATTCAATGTGGACCGCCTTTGTCCTTACTTCCCACCTCTACTGGACACCTCTGACATTGTAGAACAACTCACACCAACAGAGTTAAACCCAGACTGCATGGAACAGGCCACCACAGATTGTATCATGGACATGCAAATCAAGAACACTCGCCAACAGAAGATCCAATTGTATTGGGTTGTCAACGCTGGCCAACTCCTGCACCAAGGAAAGTGGTTCACCAGAGACCAAGTTCAGCAGAAGTTTCCTCATCTCATGGAGGAACTTAACGCAATGGGGACCATTGCTTCCTAAGGGGGGAGGAATGATCCAAGTGGATATTGGTGGTCACCCGTCTATTCCACTTGAGGCCCCACCACTGTCTCTTTCAGTTTTTCAGTTTCGGCACAACTTACTATTTTTAGCAGTTTTTTCGAGTCCTGAACTTCCAGAGCTGTTTTGAGGCCCTAAATGACATTGTTTGGGAAAACCAGGAGCAACATGGGTCCATGGACCGATGTAGCTTACTCAAAATTTGTAGTCCTTGGATAGATCTTTCTAACGAGGTATGGTTCGTGTCAAACGGAGATTGTATGCCAAAGTTATGTCCCCGAGAAGTTGAAACACTAATTTACCCAAACGGGGCCCATAGTTTTGGCGCTTCATCTCCTAGGGTTAGGGTTCTGGATGTTTAGGGTTTTCCATTGTTTCTAAATAATAAATAGGCCCTTGGAGCCTCATTGTAACTTAGTTCAGAGGCATGTAGCCGCCACATCTCTTCTCAGAGATAGCTACCAGCGCCCTAGCTAGTTTATTTCCATTTTGTCTGTAAGCAAATTTCAGTTCTTTGATATTAATGAAATGAAGTTATTTCCACTACATCTTTGTATTTATGGTTATATGTTTATTCTGTTGCGTTCCTGCATAAATTTGGATCAATGGTGCCCTTATGGTCCTTACCATCATATTTAGGTAATTCGTTTTTTAATTTTAAGGTGGTTTCTTTCGACAGCCCTGGTATAACACTGGCTTCCTTCAAAGTGTAGTTGTGGTATTTGCGGCTGCTCATGCCTCAAAAATTCATGGTTTGGAGAATTCTCGTCTTCTGGAGTTCGGGGACTTTGTGTGGCTGAGGGTGGTTTAGTCTTCCCAAAATGCTCGCTCATCATGTTTTTTAGAGCTACGATATCATTGGCCATTTTGTCTTGTTTACTAACTGTCTTCTCAACATTATCAAGGCGCTTATTAATCTTATTGAGTTCTTGTTGGATTTTTTTACATCACCGTTATTGTTTGCCATTTTGTTCCTCTTTTTCTTAGAAGACCCAATTTTGTTTTTTTTTATAATATATATATATATATATATATATATATATAGATATATATATATAATTTTAAATTATATGAAATATATATATTACATAATTTTTTTTTAACTATGTTTATAATTAAAAGAATATCAAGCAAAGCCGTCAACTGAATCAAATCGACTACACTGAGCAACTGAGACAATCCGGTCAACCTATCGGTGAGCCCACACAAAATGGTGCCAGGCCTTTCCCTCGTGTTCGTTGACCTAGGTACGTTGTTTGGCGTCGTGAGGGCACGATACGTGGCCGTGGAGCAGCGGCTGTAGCGGAGCAAAACGCAAGATATTTAACGAAAGTAAAAAATGATGACAAGTAACAACATGAAGCAACTGTGGAATGCGTACACGATGGTATAGAGTCGTTGAATAGTGGAGCAGTGGGGAATGTTTGTTTATATATATATATATTTTTTATGTTTACGCATAGTTGTGGACAGTGGAGGGACCATGCAGTGAAGAGTTGGCGGATGTGGATAGCGCAGTGGATGTGGACAACGCAGTGGTCAAGGTGTGTGACTGACGCAGGAAGTAGGTGGAATGAAGGTGTGGGAATGAGTGTGAGCAGCGGAGCACATGAGGTGAGGGAACACAGTAAAGTGTGAGGGAACAAAATCGCAATCAGTGTTGAAACGATGAAGAGAATGAACAATAGCGGAATTCCACGAATGGCTCTGATACCACTGAAGCATAAAACCATTACACAATTGTTATGTTTGTATGTAGACATTGTATTTGTAAGGTAATTAAGTAATTGTATTGATATTATAATATGAATAGTGGTTTACAATTCTTCGTGGCTGTGTGCCCTCATAGGCATTGACTGGCCACGAAGATAAAAGGTCACAACTATTGACCTCATGTCTCTTCATAATTGAATGAGACATTAATTAATTTAATTGTATTAATTGTTTAATATTTTATTTTAATATTCATTATTTTATTTATTTTAATTGAAGGTTATGAATATTTTTATTCATAACAACAATTTGCCTAGTTGTAACTGAACCAATCAACAGCCTATAAAGCATAGTACAAAAATGACTTGATAGAAGAGAATTGTGTCTGACATGTTGGGCTGTTTGCAAAATTGCTAATGTCACTGAAAAACTGGAGACTAAGATTACAGTCAGCAGTTTTCCCCATATCAACTAAAGGAATGAGTAATGGCAGCAAAGTACGGTAATTCGAATGGATAATTCCACCCTTGGCCAGATGTTACAGTTTTCTCTTCATAACCTTAAGAATCTGATATAAAACACAAGTCACGAACAAAATCCCAGCTTAGCTACTTAGGGCACTTCTTACCTCATTACAAAGGATGTACTGCCTGATAAAGATTTTCTGCTCTATGTCACATGATCAAGACTTCTTCTGCTAGATGAAGTGGTTCGATGATAATAGTAAAGATCCATTTGGGATTAAAGAGTCATAAGACAGTTGAACACTGATAGCATGCATCTCCTTTAGTACACATTTTGGTCATACAAAAATATAGATGGAGAACAAAATGTTTCCCTTCTTAAGGAAGCTTTCAAAACTTTCATATGGTAAAAATAATACTTATTAAGTACAACCACACAGGACGACCTTATAAAATAACATGGTCGACCTTATATAATAACATGGTACATTATTATTTTCCAGTACTGTGCAATTCACAATAACACTAAAAAATAGGTAGTTAAAAAAAACAGGGGCCCAACAATAAAATCATTCTATGTTCAGTGAATAGATTAAATTAAAAATAAGACAAAACTCTGAAATACTGGAACATTTGCATCACCAAAGGCTAAAAATGTCAAACAAGCATCAAAAAATGCACGACAAATCCCCCAAATTGCAAATCCCAACCAAGGCCTCAATTTAAGACAATTGTATTCTCATTTGCATGGAAAAAAGTACAAAAATATCTGAAAAATGGAATACAAAACCACCACCCAGAAAACCCTTGAAGCACAGATTGCAAGAACTTTACACAATATTATTGTATACCATAAGACACCCAAACTATCTAAAAGGGGCTATCTTTCATCAATGGAAAATATATTCATCTACAAAATGCATTTGATAAACATAATTGAACTCGAAATGTGAATAATTGAATAGTGGAATTTTAATGCAAAAAAAAAACATGTTCTACCCCTTGTGCTCTGTTGTACAGGCAAGATGCGACAACTCTTAGGACAGGGGTCGTCACTCTGATCCCCGTCTTCTCCATTCTAGTTGTCTCCCTACAACAAGATATGGGTGATAGTCCATATGAAATGTGAAGATGGGAGACTTGATTGTGAAAATTTGGAAACCCCAAATCGCACTGCAGTAACTGATTTAGTTTCTTCTATTTGTTAAATAAATGAAAAAATTATTTATTGTGTTCTACGGTAAATATCAAAACCAATACACTGCATCCTTCACAAATAAAATATTGCGGAAGAAAAAGTTAGATACACACACACTCACACACAAATAACACCATTATATATGGACTAAGTCCCCAAAAAAACCCAACTCAGGAAAATCGGTGGAGTAGCTGACGGTTTGATTATTACGTAGTAGTAAATCTGAGTACAAAACTATGATTGCTTAAATATAGCAAACCATACAGAGAAATGACTGACAATAAGTCTAGGGAGAAAAATCTCACTCCCCGACATTGACCTTGGCTCAAGATGAGTTTCTCTACATTGCCTCTATGCAGTCACTACGTCAACCTACATAGTCCTACGTCACCACAACTCGGAACAACTTTCCCTCTCGCTATTTGATCAACTACTATCTAGAAGATGGATCCTCCTGGCCTCCGGACTATCTCTCCAGCTTTTGGCACTGAGTGAACACTTCTCCCTAGCAAAATACAGAATCACCTCTGAAGCACTGCACTGTCTCTACATTGCCTCTCTGTGGCACTCACTGCTTCTCTGCAACACACTCACCGAAATTGGAAAATCTTCCTTCGGCCTTACTATCCCTTCCCCTCTCTCACTGCTTCGAGCTCACTAGCTCTCTCTCTGGCAACTCAGCACTGCTACTCTGGAAATCAATCTGCCAGTGAGATCGAACTGCTCCAGTGTCTTCTCCAAGCCCCCCATCGAGTTTCTTTTTATAATCTCTCATTGAGACATCAATGACCAAGATTAAAACTTAATCGATGGCTAAGATTAACTAGAACTCGATCCATGCCTTTTTCTAGAAGATTCGCACCTGACTTAATTAATACCTTTTCATTAATCATATATCCTAAGTTTAGACTTAGGAAATATTAAAAAATGATTAATTATTTTAATTAAGTCGTGGAATTTCCAGAAACGATTTCTGGGTTTTGGAGAATGCATGTATCCTAGCCTCTCTGCCAAATCTCGAGGCTAGAACACATCATATGTTAGAAAAACTAACACTCCCTCTTAGCGAGGAAAGTGTTCTAGTACTGCAACCATAACTGCTGCTACAATACACTGTCTCTGCACCATATCCTACTGTGCTGCTGATTTCTGGCTACTGTTTCCAACCAAATACTACGCAATTCTGATATAAGTTGCATTTGTGCTGCTGCTGACCCTGCTAAATTGTTGCCAATTACTCCATTTGCACTGCAACTCTGTTGTTACTGCTACTGCAACATCTGCAACTCCCTCTCATCTGTTGTTGTTGCAACTGAGAACTGTCCATCATACTGAACCAACTATGTTCAGTCTGACGCATCTGTCACCTAAGTCCTGACTGCTACTAGTCTCTGCGCTATCACTGAAGCCTCTGCGTTGCTGTTGACTCTACAATGTTGCCAACTCTGCTTAGTCTCATACCGCTACTAGCTACTACATCTGTAACTTTGGCACCTGATTGCACCAACTGCTACTGGTCCATCCTGCTACTGCTGCTATGGGCTCTCGTAGCAAGGTATTGATCTAGGAGGTGGACTCCTCAGGGATCTTGCCCATCTGTAGCTCTCTAGGGCTACAAAACCAAATCACCCCACCTCACTCCTAGAGGAATATCGGTGATCATGGAAAAATCTTCCTCCGATATGGAGGATAACCTATCAATCTCCGCAGATGAAACTTGTTGATCCTACTTTTCCTCTTTGTCCTTCTTTCTGAGAGGACATTGAGTACTGTAGTGACCAAGTTCACCACATCCGAGGCATTTGACCTTGGAAAGGTCCTTCTTCCTCCTACGTTACTCCTGCTGCCCCTTTGATGTGAGGGTTGCATTCTCCTCTTCATTCTCCACTTCATTCACCTCCTTCGTCCCACTATTGTTGTTGTTGCCACTGATGGTGCTCTTCACTAAATCTCGCCACATCTCCTCCTACTGCAGATCATCCCACATTTTGTGCCAATCTGGCAACTTGTCTTTGCCCAGGATACTCTGGACGAAGACCTGCCAATCCTCGAAAACGATGTTGAGGGCTAACCTCACCAATTTTGTAGGTTGGGACACTGACCCTAGAGCTGATAGCTGATTTCAGACATCCTCAAGCCTAGTGAGGAAGCGGTCTATGCCTCCCCTTTCTGCATCCTGGTACATCTCATCTTCTCCTCAAGGTACATCTTCCGCTGCTCGGAAGATCTCTAGTATAGCGTAGCGAGAGCATCCCACTGCTGCTTGCCAATATCTTTGCTAGCTATGTGAGACACCACGTGATATTGAACTCCATCGATGTGAAAATTCGTATTACACGGAATCCTACTACAGCAACTGATGGAAAATATTCTATTTGTTATTTTACTTAACAAATTATTTACTGTGTTCTACAAGAAAATATCGAAATCCATTCACTACAACCTACACAACTAAATTGCGAAAGAAATACAAGTGCGGAAACAAATTTGACCACACATAGATCACACAACCATCCGACACAATTATTTTTGGACTAATGTCCCTGGAAAAACCCAATGTGGGAAAACCGGTGGAGCAGATCTGAGGGTTTATGTTATTATGCAGTAAATTCTGAGTACAAATCTACGATTGACAAGACTATCAAATCATACAGAGAAACTGATAGAAGAGATCTCGTGAGACAAACCTCACTCCTCCACGGGAAACTAACACTGATCTACACCAAGGCTGGACAACCCTACATTGCCTCTACGCAGTGACTGCGTCACAACTCGGTTGCCCTTTTGCCTCTACACTGGCCTCACTGCTGGCTAGAAACTAAAGACTACTAGCCTCCAGAAAATATCTCCGGGATCTGACACTGGCTCTGCACTGTTTCCTCAATAGGAAAATGTCTTTCCCTTTGGCTTTGCGCAGTGACTACGTAAGCACTGCGTCACTGGCTCTGTGCTGATGTTGTGTCTCTCTCTGTTTCTGCTTTTGTGTACTCTCCAGCTCAGGAAACCTTCCAATTGTAACTACTGCCCCTCACTGCAATGAAGAATCACTTAGATCTCATCTTTGTCCGAGCACTACTCCGTCAGAAGAATACAATCTCTAGATTCTTTGTGTCTCCACAAATCTAATTTCCAAATGACCCTTCAAGTCCTTCTTATAATCTTCTCGTTGAAGATTCAACAACCTAGATTAGATCTCTAATCAATAGCTAAGATTAACTTTTGACTTGATCTGTTTATTCTAGATCATTCTCACTCATATTCTATTAATACAATTTAATTATTTTATTTTCCTAAGTTTTGACTTATGGTCTGTTTAAAAATAATTAATTATTTCTATAGAATACAATCTGAGAGGAGTTTCACCAAACACTTTCTAGTTTATTTAGAATACATGTGTCTAAGCCTCTCCACAAAATTTGAGACTTAGAGCACATTCGATGCTACCCCAAATCAACAGTCCCTCTTAGCGAGGAATGTGCTTTGACAATATGCCCTGCTGCTTATTGTTTCGACTCTGAAGCATCTTGTAAAGACTCGATCCTATCATTTCTTACATGCACTTATCTGATTTTTGATTTAAGTATAAAATCTAATGAGAGAAGCTTAACAGCTTAAATTGAAATTTCAACTTACAAAAGTAACTATCTACACATAGAGGAATACCTGAAAACCAGAAGAAAAACCTGAAGCGAGCTGAAGATTTCTTGAGCGGTGGTCCTCCTGTGAACGCACCAGACAGATTACAGAAACACTCGGTTCCTCCCAGCCAATTTAGGAAACAATCCTAAACCCAGAGGATGCCTCCTCTGCCCCCATGCCCAGAATTCCAAGAACACCGAGTCTCCCTCCCAGACAATTTATCTCTTTCAAGCAGAATTTTGTTTTTTCCCAAAAAACATGACCCCCTCTCCTCCATATTTCATCCCTTAAATAACCCTCCTCCACCGCCTCTTACCTCTCGAGATCTTATCCGCATTAATGTTGATATTATATGTATTTATGGTGATGTGATTCACATTAATGTGGATATGAATATATTTATGGAGGTGGGATATACAGTTGTTTTATTTATGGAGCATTTGACTTACATTTAAGTACTCTTTAATATTAATTTTTAATATTTGGATATTCATTTTTAACTTAATGAATTAACTTTATATTTTAATTAAATTATATTATTTTCTTTTATTAGTCCTTTTTCGTATAATTTATACTTAGTTAATCTTAATATTAATCTTTAATCTTAATATTAAATCTCTAACGTAGGAAATCTTGATATTAGTAGGTAGGTGTATTAGTGCGATGTACGCGATATATGCATGTGTAGCAATCAAATGCGTATATCGTATACACGCTAATATTATTTTGCGTATAACTTGGGAATGGGTCGTTACACATCTCCCTCTGCGCTACTGATCGCTGGCACTCTGTCCATCCAACTCTGTGCAAATGATGCATCTGCACTATTGCTGACACTGCCACTGTCAACCACAGCATCTGTACTGCAACTCCCATTGCATTTGTGTTGTTGTTGGTTCTACCACTGTCAACTGCTACTGCACTGCATCACAGTTGCTTTCTGCAACTGAAGAAGAAAAGAAAAACATCCAAAATTGGACAAGTATACTGCATCTCGGTGATGAAGATCTTACTGTTGCTAGCCTGTGCACTGCCTCTCTGAAGTTGTTGCGTTGCTACTGCGCTGCACTGCGTCCCTCTGCGCTACCGCAACACTGCTCTGCGCTGCTCATACTCTAACACTGCTAACCACTGCGTTGTCACTTCAACACTCCTCTGCACCTATTGGCACTAGTCCATCCTGCTACTGTTGTTTTGGGATCCTATAGTAAGGTGATGATCCGAGAGGTGGACTCGTCAAGGATCCTGCCTATCTTGTAGATCTCTGGGTCTACAACTCCAAATCAACCCACCTATTTCCTGGAGGTATATGAGAAATCATAGCAAGATCCTCCTCCTCTATCTTGGCTGCTCTGGCCTGATTATCATGTTTCTCATCCTTGTCCCTCTTCTTAAGAGGGCACTATGTGGCGTAATTCCCCATCTCACCACACCAAAAACATTTGATCTTTGACAGATCCTTCTTCCTCCCGTGCTGCTCTTGCTGCCCCTTTGATGCAAGGGCCACATCCTCTTCCTCCTTCTTCTTGATCTTCAAACCGCTGCTACTGCTGCCCTCAAGTTGACACTTGAGTAAGTCTCTCCACATCTCTTCTTGCTAAAGAGTTTCCCACATTGACTCCCAGTCCGACAAGTTCTCTCTGCCCAGGATGCTTAGGACAAAAACTTGGTAATCCTCGGACACTTATTTGATGGCCAATCTGACCATCTTTGTGGCATTAGGAGCTGCTCCTACGACTGCCAATTGATCTTAGTTTTCCTGAAGTCTAGACAGGAATGGATCAATATGCTCTCCCTTTTGCATCCTGGTGGTTCGCATTTTCTCCTCCAGAAACATCTTCTACTGCTCGGAAGACCCCTCATACAACGTTGCCAACGCAGCATCCCACATCTCCTTAGTTGTTCCTTTGGTTGAGATGTGTGAAACAATGTGATCCCTCACTCCATCGAGAATCAACTGCTTGGCTTTGGCCATATTCTTCTTGAAGGCCCGTAATGGTGTTGTATCCACCGGTTCATCTTGAGCACTATCGATAAAGTGCTTGAGGTCATGCTCATCTAGAAGGAAGGAGATCCTTGCCTTCCAGATTACATAGTTGGAGGCACCCTCCAGCCGATCCTGGTCACGCAATTCATTGGTGGCCATCTCACTCAACTATTGTTGATCTACTGCCTCTCACCCTCTGCGTAGTTGGCTTTACGCTCTCCTTGAGGAGCAAGCCAGAAAAACTGCTGCTACTGCATGGGGAATCTGAGTTTCTTGGGCAAGAAACTCACTGAGGTCATAAAATCCCCAAATCTGTGTTTAATCTATGCTTCTTGACACTCTGCACCAACAATCACTGTTGCACAGTCAACTGTGTCCCTTCCACTGCTGATCTGCTACGTTACTCCCTCTTTCATGGAAAAACTGCAATATGAAAAATCCTACCTCTCTGTCGGCTCACTTAGAGAGAGATTTCCTTGCAGCTACTAGCCCTCCTGGATTGGACTGCGCAATATTTCGGGAGATCGGTTTGCTGCTTCTGTAGCTCTTTGATCCCGACTTCACAAACGCTAGATCTGCTAGATTTGTTCTTTGTCTCGCCTGCACTCAACTTAAACAAGCTCTGATACCATGTGAAAATTCATATTACACAGAATCCTACTACAACAACTAATGGAAAATGATGACCTACCAAGTCTATTCCTCCTAAACCAACATCCTTAACCACTAAGGCTACACTACAAGTCTCAAGAAGAGACTTCAACCCTTCCATCTCTATTCAATTTCATTAAAACTGCACTCATATTAGCTATACATAAACATGGAAGGATTAATTTTCAGAATTTTGTGCAACCTTACAAACCTGAGCGTGATTAAGGGAACACAAGAGTATTTCAACACTCTATTCCTTAAAAACCATGTGCTCGTTTACCTTCAATCTTGTTGGATGTATGAGAAGGTTGGAATTGTGAGCAGGAACCCACTGCTGGAACAGGAATTTCACTTTCGGGACAGGAACTGAACTGCTAGTTCAGGAACAGAAACTAAACTGTGAGAGCAGGAACCTCTGTATCTGGATTAGGAACACAACTCCCTCTTCAAACGATCGATGGTTGTTATTACTTCTATCTAATAGTACCTGTAGATCGATTATTCTGCATTCACAACACTTACCAAGAAATTCCGTTTATATTGAAATTGAAATCTCAGTCATCGCAGAGCCAAATCTAACCATTTATGTAATATGAGGAGCTCGATTCTCACATCGATTCCACTCAAAACTTTGCTCACATTGAATCAATTCCCTTTCTCATTGATCCCCTTCAACGATTTATTTTCCGGTAGCTATGCAAACAATCGTTGCTCCAACATTTTAGAAGAGAATACACACAACATATTAACACGTAGGCCTCTGCAAAGAATTTTAAATTCGGTGGCAATTAAACTCTATGCAAAATATTTTGACTTACCTCTACGCCACAACCTTAAACAGAGCTTTGATCCACCTCCTAATTCGATCTTGAACAGGACTTCGATCAATATTTAATTCGATCTGCATCCTTCACTAGTTCGGCTCAACAATGAAATGAAATCGGAATGGCAACAGAGTTTGGTTTTAATACTCAGACTTTAGCACATTCCAACCACGTACACCATGCTCTGTTTCACTCCACGCATTCTCTGAGATTTAATTCATACCTAATCAACATTGCCTAAATGCAAGAATGATCACACAAAAACAATTTGCGATTTCACAATTCAACACAATCTTCTCCACGCATCCTATGCCTATCTGTTCTTGTACACGATGATCTTGACAGTGATCTCTCCAAAAACACTTCCCCTGACATCGAATTTACCATTCGAACTCCATCATATTCCTGTACTCACACAATTCACCTAGTATGCAGAGATATATACTATCACATAATGAACAGGATTTCACACAATGTATTCATATAAAACTCAAAATAGAATGTTCCTTTTTCCGTATTAATCAAATGCACACATAAATTACATAGATTTACATAAGGTATTCTATACCTTCTTGACCTTAATTACATTCAGTAATCTTCCCCTCTCTCTAGCTTGGTTTTCTGCATTTAAATTGCCCTCCCCTAATGCCTTTGAGGCTTACAAATATATACAAAAGGATTTTGCAACCAATTTTGGTTAAGATCCACAATCTACTCAACCATATCCTAAAAATCCTCTAAATCCACTTTTGACTCAACTAAATCCCTATTCTAGGACTTCCTAATCCATATGATCTTTATGAGATATTCATAGCTCTAATATCACTCGTATTCTCACATATTTGAGAATATTTACATTAAAAACCTCACACACCTATTTCTGACTCAAATCATTTAAAAATATACAAAATTCCTATTAATAAATTAAATTCTTTAACAAACATTAGACCTCCTAAGTCAACCAAAATACAATGATTTTTCGAGCTGGATGCTCTTGCTTCAGACTCCCAAAGTTGAAAACATTCATGATCTCCTGATCATGTGTTTCATATGCTAATGAAAACCTCCAAGGTCCCAAACCTTTGTTTGTAGTTGTCCAAATGCTCTGCACCTTTGTTGTTGTTGTATGTCTACTATCTTCTGGTTCATTTTCCTTCCTTCAATCAGATTCAAATTCTGATTGATCATCCCTTCTACTGTCAGTATTCTCCATCTGGACTGGTTCATCATCAACTTCCACAGTTCATCAATCACACAATCAATTTTTGTTGTTCCCTGATTGCTTTCATTAACATCTTCTTCTCCAATTTCGATTTGCTGCTTATTATCTTCAAATTTACTTTCAAGAAGTAAATTGTCTGTCATCTTTTTGACTGCAACTCATCCACCTTTTCTTCTTTGTTAGCCAATACATCAGAAATTTGGCAACTAACACATATCTCTGTCCCAATCAAAGCTTGAGACACTCCATTTTTTACTGCCATTGCACTCTCATACCTCGGTTCTTTCAACAAATACTCCAGCAACTCAATTTCTCTTTGACACCTCACAAGTACTTCATCATGATGTTGTTTATAGTCTTCAATATGTTCTTCTTTCTTAACATCTTTTAGTAGATGTCCTTCATCTTCATTCAGTCCTATGACTGTCTTCTCTTTTTTCTAAGACAAATCTGCCTCGCCTCCTTCTTCAACATACTTTGCATTACTGCCTTTCTATAAGCCCTCTTTAAGAGCTATCCTTGCCCTGTCTTCTGCATTATCATTCTCCTGCAATTGTTCTTCATAAATAACATTAGTCAAATCCATTGGCTTACCTCTCTGAAACAACGTTCCTTCACTCTTCATCAGAATAAGATTCTGATCTTCCATCTCCATGACAGCTTCAGATGACTATCTTCTCCCATTTATTAACTCATCAATAAACTCCTCCTGTTGCAATCATTCAAAGCCTTCCTCATCTAAGAGGTTTTCTTCATCATATTTTACTTCAAGATCTTCATCTATCCTTAAGATATCTTCAAAAGGTTTCCTATCTCCTATAATACTTGCAATCATACACAAATTATCAGATTTAAAAACACAAGACTTCGCGGTCTCACTTGATGCTTCAGCCATCAAGTCTTCCTGCTGCTTTGAATCCTTCATATGATTCAGAAGATCCTCTATAGATTTCTCGTCTGTATCTTCATTACTTTCAAAAAACAATGGGCCATGTTCTAGTTTACATACCAAAACTTTCTCCTCTTGCTCATTTACTCTGAGTAACTCTTCCTTCAGTTGAGCATTCAATCTATGCTCTCACTTCACTTGCAATCCATGCCATTTGAGTTTTCTTCTCATAATCCAACCATACCTCTAGTTTTCCTTATTCCTCTGTAACATCTCCATCAATAACTCAAGATGGAATTTTATCTCAACTTTATCTTTGTAAATCTCCTCTTGACTCATCACCTCTATGCCCTTTACCCTGGCATATTTCCTTTTGTTGTGGCTTTCCTCTGAACCTCTGCAATGACCTTTAGTGTGTTGAGTTTTTTGAGTGTTGGGGTAGCATCGGATGTGCTCTAGCTCCCAAACTTTGTGGAGGGACTAGAGTACATGAGATATCCAAGACCCAGAAAGGGATTTGAGAAATTTCATCCTATTTAGGAGATAATTAATTAATTAATCTTTTTAATTAAGGACTCTAAGTCTAACTTAGGAAAATTAAAAGATTAAAGGTAATTAATTTAAACATGTGATGAAAATGACTTAAGTCACACGGATCAATCTTTCTTTTAATCTTAATCGTCGAATCAAGATTAGATCACGGTCGTCGGTTTCCCAACGAGAAAGTATAAAGGAAAGGCTTGGGGTCAGTTGGAGACACACAAACAGAAGCAGAGCACTGAGACTAAGCTGAAATTCTAGGGCATGTTTGCTAAGAATTTTCAGAAGTGTTTCAGTTGCAGCGAGGGGTAGTATTGGCTAAGGGGATTGTCTGATCCCAGAGCCAAGAATCAGCAAGAGGCAGAGAGGCAGCAAACAGGAGCAACGCAGAGAAGAAGGGGCAGCAGCAGAAGCTGCACAGCGCAGAGGGCTTCAACCGCTACGCAGGCCCAGAAAGGGCGGCGTTGAGCCAGCAGCAGGCCCCCAGGGTTACGCAGAGGCCATCCAGGGCAGCGTCGAGATTGTGTCACCCAGTTTGGGGTTACACAACCCTCTCCAGGCTAGTGCAGAGGCTAACAGGGTTGACACAGGAAACTTCGAGGGCAACGTTGGGGTTCCTAGAGGCAGAAAGTGGTTGAGTCCGGTAAATCTCGTTCGAGGGTGTGGATCAGTCAAGTTTTCAGTCTCCAGAACAACAGGTATTGATGCAGATCTATTTTTCTCTGTAGGGTTAACCAGTAAGGTGCCCAAATTTCCTGTATTCAGAAACTACTTAATAATATAAACCCTCCAGCAGCCAGAAGACCGGTTTTCCCGCATTGGGTTTTTCCAGGGATAATTGTCCAAAAAATCTTGTGTGTCACTTTGTCTGTGTGCATGTATTTGGTTTTAGATCTGGATCGGTGAAAGTCTTTTATGTGTTTACTTCGATGTTAATATGAGATTTCAGCATTAATAACTTGTTTAAGTAGAAGTATAACCAGAATTAAAGTAGGGTTTTTGCATAAAGTAATATTCAGAAATTTTCACATGGTATCAGAGAGATTGCAGATATAGCAGGATCATCAGCAGAAGACTGAAGAATCCTTGTTGCAGAAAGAAGCGAAGAAAGGAGCAACAATCGTAGAAAGTCGAACTAGAAGGGACAGCGCAGAAGCAGAGGGAGCAGAGCCACACAGAGGCCAGAGTGACGCGGTCTCCATGCAGGCCCACGTAATTACTGCACAAAGGCAACACAGAGACATTGTTGGGACTGTCTATTCGCGTAGAGGCCAGCTAGGGTGACGCAGTCCTAAAGCCGTTGTTGATCCAGAGTGCCGGAAGCAGTGCTGCAGAGCTTTAGTAGTTGCTGGTGGGGTTAAATTTCTGAAGATTCAGAATTTAGCCTAAGCATTAGGTGATAAAGAGCGGGAGGAGATCAACTTCTCAGAGGATTTCCAGCCAAAGAAATCTGCAGATCAATTAAAGGATCAAAGAGAGCTGATTCGTTTGATTTGGCAGACTTCCAAGAGAGGAGGTCAGTGGTCAGAGGGAGCAGAGGGTGCCTTTTCGCCAAGGACCCTAGATTCGAGCTTCAGTTGAGAAGCGGGGAGAGGAAAATCTGTTCCGACAGACTAGATCTGAGCAGATGGCACCTCATGGACTACGTGATTAGGATAGGTTGGACGGTCTATCCAACTTCACAGTCTGGAAGGCCAAAATCCTGGTAGTCATGGAGGCATACGGTCTGAGGGATCATGCAGAGAAAGTGCTGGCCATGCCAACCGATGTTGTTCTCCTAGCAAAGCATGAGGAAGCTGCGACACATGCCAAACACTTCATAATGGATGGAGTTAAGGATCATATAGTTCCACATATAGCCGAAAAGAAAATGACTAATGAGATGTGGAAAGCCTTAACTGCCCTATATGAGGGAAGATCTGTCCAGAGGAGAATGCTTCTGGAGAACCAAATGTGGTTATTCATGATGGCCAAGGGAGAATAAATTGAGCCCCTCGTCTTCAGATTACAGGCGATCAGAGATCAGTTGTCTGCCATGGGTACAAAAGTGGAGGATGACGTGATGGTAAGGATTTCACTCAATGCAGTCACATAGGAATGGGAAACGTTTATTCAAAGTATCTTGGGCAGAGTAGACCTTCCCAACTGGGACAGAGTGTGGGCTATCCTTCATCAAGAAGAACTCCGTCGGTTCACCAAGAGACAGTATAGCACCGGATCAAGTAAAGTAAAGAAGGAAGAAGAAGAAGATGCAACCTTGGCATCAAAGAGGCAACAAGGGAGGAAGAAGTGTGATATATCAAAGATCAAGTGTTTCCATTGCGGCGAACTAGGACATTTCGCCAGCAATTGTCCTAAGAAGAAGAAGGACAAGGAAGCTTCTACCTCCAAGGCTGCTCTGGCGGACAATGGTTCCGAAGATGACGTAGCCATGAGTGCTCATGAACCACGAAAGTGGGGCGACATGGATCTGTAAAGCAGCTACAGAGTGGTGGCGGGATCCTTGAGTAGCTTAGCTCTTGGATCACATCCATGCTACGGGAGCCTTAAGACAATAGCGGGACAAGTGGAGCAGTTGGTGTAGAGAATCACAGATGGAGCAGAGGCAGAGCTGGATGCTTAGAGGGAGCAACGCAGTGCAGATGCAGCAGCAGCGGAGCAATGCACCGCAGAGGGGCTAATGTGACTTTAGTAGCGCAGTGCAGGCTGGCGTACGCAGAGCAGAGCTGCAGCAGCTTAGAGGCTTCAGGAGAATAGCGCAGTGCAACAAAAACGTAGGGGACTTCAACGCAAAGAGGTTGATGTGACTTCAGCAGCGCAGAGGAGGACTACTTAAACAGTGCAGAGCTGTAGCTGTGCAGCACCTCTAGATGTCAGCATAGAGTAGCAGCCTATGGAGCTTCAGTGATGAGGATGCGACCCAACTGACTTGTTTGTCAAAGATTGGGCAGGAGTTTCAGTTGTTTCTCTCAGCAACTGAAGCTGTAGTGCAACAGTTGGCAGCACAGTTTAGCAAATTGAGAGGGAGTTGTAGTACAAATATGGCAATGGCGGTGGCAACATCATGGGTAGCAGTATAGAATGGCAGCAACAACGCAGTGATGAAGGGAAGCAGGTCCAACATCAGCGCAGAAACCTGCACCAGAGATCAGTGCAGAGCTTCGAGGTGAAGCAGTGTTATACTAGAGCACATTCTCGCTAAGAGGAAGTGTTGAGTTTTTTAAGTGTTGGGGTAGCATCGGATGTGATTTAGCTCCCAAACTTTGTGGAGGGACTAGAGTACATGAGATCTCCAAGACCTAGAAAGGGATTTGAGAAATTTTATCCTGTTTAGAAGATAATTAATTAATTAATATTTTTAATTAAGGACACGAATTCTAAGTTAGGAAAATTAAAATATTAAAGGCAATTAATTTAAACATGTGATCAAGCTTTCTTTTAATATTAGCCATCGAATCAAGATTAGATCACGGTTGTTGGTTTCCCAATGACAAAGTTTAAAGGAAAGGCTTGGGGTCAGTTGGAGACACACATACGGAGGCAAAGCACTGAGACTAAGCTAAAATTCTAGGGCGAGTTTGCTAAAAAATTTTATAAGTGTTTTAGCTGCAGCGAGGGGTAGTATTGGCTAAGGGGATGGTCTGATCCCAGAGCCATGAATCAGCAAGAGGCTGAGAGGCAGCAAACAGGAGAAGCACAAAGAAGCAGGGGCAGCAGCAGCATCTACGCAGCACAGAGGGCTTCCGCCACTACGCAGGACTAGAAAGGGCAGTGCTAAGCTAGTAGGAGGCCCCCAGGGTTATGCAGAGGCCTTCCAGAGCAGTGTAGGAACTGCGTCACCCATTCTAGGGTTACGCAACCCTGTCTAGGCCAATGCAGAGGTAGGCAGAGTCTAGCAGGGCTGACGCAGGTAGCTTCAAGGGCAACGCTGGGGTTTCTAGAGGCAAAAAGTGGCTGAGTCCTGTAAATCCTGTTTGAGGGTGTGGATCAGTTAACTTTTCAGTCTCCAGAACAACAGGTATTCCTGCAGATCTATTTTCCTTTGTCGGGTTAACCAGTAAGGTGCCTAGATTTGCTGTACTCAAAAACTACTTAATAATATAAACCCTCCAGCAGCCAGAAGACGATTTTCCCACATTGGGTTTTTCCGAGGACAGTTGTCCAGAAAATCTTGTGTCACTTTGTTTGTGTGCATGTATTCTGCATTAGATTTGAATCGGTGAAAGTCTGTTATGTGTTTACTTCGATGTTAATTTGAGATTTCAACATTAATAACTTGTTTAAGTAGGAGAAGTTAACTAGAATTAACAGTAGGGTTTCTACATAAAGTAACACTCAGAAATTTTCACACAGTGATCATTGGCTCTCCTTTGTGAACTTCATCTGTTCACTTGTGGACTGCATTCAATCCCCTTTTCAGCAAGACCATAATTTCAGCATCCCATTGTGATATTACATATCACTGAAATTCGGCCTAAAGCTTAGTTCAAACATATATGGACTTTGAGGAATTGTTTTAGCTCAGTTTGTAGTTTGAAAAGGACTACTTTGGAGCAGACATAAAAGCAAATTTTTGGAGCACTCTTAAGGTCACCAGTAGTAGACTTAAGTTGATTTGGAGGCAATCACAATTATAGAACCTTGTTGAGGAACTGTAGTAGAGAAGATTATTTGAAGACTTATTGAGCTGATATAGGGCAGACATCCTTGTCTAAACTTGGAAAACTATTGGAGACAGTCTTGAAAGCATTATTGGAGTTAACTAGGAAGAAACTTGAAGCACTAGTAAAGGGTGTTTTGAAAGCACTATCGAAGACATCCTTGGAGTCTATCTCTTGGACTTTTGATCATTCTTGAAGATTTGGATCATACCTTGGAAAAGCCTTCATTGTCTTGGAGAATTCTTGGGACATCTTATTGAAGACATCGTGGAGATCCCTGGAGACCATGATGCATTAGGCATCATGAGGTGACCTTGGAGATTTTGCTTGGGTACTGTTGACCACTGGAGTGGCACCTGATGATAATGTGAAGACTCCATGCCCAAGGATGAACCAAAAGACACTTGTGCCATTAGATATCATCAGATATCATTAGTTCAACAAAGTTTTAAAACTCTACTTTATCTTCTTACCATTTTACTTCTTCAGTCCTTAGATTTTGCAGCCCTACGAGGACATTGTATAATTGTCACTAGCATGATGATTAAAGCCATGTAGCAGGCCTAGGGTGTTGGGACTTGATCAGCAAGTGAGTACACCTTGGAGTGTTTTTTTTACTTGGTTAATTATTCCTTCTTTTTAGCAGCGAATAATTTTCTAGGTTTTTTCACTCATTATATTACCCCAAAGACGGGGTGACGGCTTGAAGGTTGAGCCCCTAACGCATCTTAGTGTCTAGAGTCAATGTATATTACCATGCTAGGTCATCTCTGAAATTTCGTAGAATTTGACTAGGTCTAAGTAGGATTTTTTAATAATTAAAAATTCCTGCAAAACGAGATTTTTTAATTAATTTTTATGTAATGATGTAAATAAGTGGTCTCAAGGAATGTCTGGGGCGTGTGACTACTCGAAATTCAGCCTCATAAACTTAGCATTATCCTAGGACCCACTTTGAGGGTATAGTCCCTCAAAATCCGATTTTTCTAATGTTAGTGGCAAAAATGAGGAAAAATTCAAAAAAATTGAATAATTGAAAATATTTAGAAAGTCAAAATAAGTCAAATTTTGACATGGAATCTATGTGGAGAAGCAAAAGATGATATGGCAACCATGTGGGGCCCACCACATAAGGTACAACTCAAGTCAGAGTCAAAGTTCCAAGTGGCAAGTCAAATGGAAGTCAAAAGTGTCACGTATGGCTAAAAGTTCACCTTGGATAAAATTCAAATATTATGGATTGAAATTTGATGTGGCATAGTCTAAGTCTAAACTTTAATAAAGTGAGTGGGGATTGGACCCCACCTCACTCCTCATATAAGCTACGTATGAGGAAATCCAAACAACAATACGCACGTGCCCATACAAACTTCCAAACATGAAGTCTACGCTGCCATGTGAACCAGTCAAAGGTTTATACTTAAAGTTGATTGGACTGTGTCCCCACATGTATGTTGCCAGCCTCCACGTATCACAGTTCATTTTAAAAACTCTACACTGGCAAGTTATCCTCAAGTGATATGCAAAACTGATATGGTATTTTCCCACAGTTGGTATGCAAATTGGGTTAACAAATCTGAAAGATAAGTTAACATCAGATTTATGAGGAGGTTTTCTTCCCTTATGCTTCACATTTGGACACTTGTATGCACAACAAATCAAGGATCTACACACAGCAGTTAAAGCTACACACTGGCAGCCACACACAGAGATACATACAACAATTGGTGGCAGCTTGTTGGCACTAACAAAGGTGTCATTTCTTGGGTTGGTGGAAGATTTAGTGGGATTGTGTTCCCTTCCTCTTATTCGATTTTACATCTATCCACAACAGAGAATTGGCACATGAAAGAAAAAGAATACGCTGCCCACCCACAGCAGCTCAAATTGCATTTTGGTTTCCACCTACAACCAGTTGAAATTACACTTGGGCAGGTTGATTTGGTTTAGAGATTGACCTCACACAGTTGAAGATTTGTTATAGCATTGGGATTATCTTCACCTCTCCACTTGTCATGAGGTTCCTCATTGATATCTTCTCTAGTTTTTGTATAAATTGAACCTTGGGCTCTCATTGTTATCATGGTTTTGAAGCTTGTGCTTATTGTTACTTTGCCGAAATTGTTATTGAGCTAAATAAAGGAAAGTCTTTGGGGTTACTAGCTTCTCTTGTGGTGCATTCTTTGGTTGATGAGGTAGACTTGTTTCATTTGATGTTGTTACTCATTTGATTTTACATTGCAATCTAGTTGGTTTATTTTGTGCATTTGCCTGAGGGCACTATTGTCTAAGGAGGGGACATTTGAAGCTATCTCAGATCTCCTTTGGACTTGGTATATTTTGTGCTCTTGTTGTAGCTTTTTATTTTCGGTTGAATGACAAGCTCAACGTGGCGTCTATATGCCAAGTTTCTTTTGCACTAACAATTGGTTTGCAGAGATTTGTGTGTTCAAAGGACAGGTTGCCAAGTCTACTGGAGTGTGAAGACTTCTTCGGTTGGAATAAGTCACCTCTAAAGATATCAAAGATCCCACAAGTTGTTCAAGCCAGCAATCTCATAAGACATCAAGAGATTTATTTAAAAGGGGGTTTCATGAGCCCTTTGCTTCTTTTCAATCTCTAAAAAATCATATATTTTCTTCTCTCATTCGTGCACATATTGATTTTATCTAGCATTTGAGGCTAAGTTGTTGGATTTAAATCCTAACTCTCACTCACTAAATCAACTCTTTCAAGTTGATCTTAGTGAGGGAATTTGTAATATGAAGTGTATTTTATACTTTCATTGAGTTTCTAATTTTTTGCTTCTCATGCATGTGATTTCCTCTCACATATTTCAGCACTATTTTTTTTGCATGCTAACTATTTTGCTTGCTTGCCTATAGGTGTTCTTGGAGGCAATCCAAGTTTGAAGAAAGGGAGCTAAAGCATAAGCTAAGAAACATTTTACCATTGGAACCTCAAGTCCAAGTTCCTCCTTAACACTTTACCTGTTCTTCTAAGGCTTCATTCTTTTGAGGAATTGTAACCACCATTCATCTCAAGGCTTTAGGCCTTTACTTTGTAACATCTCACATGTAAATCTTTAAAATATTATACTTGTAACCTTGGGAAAGAGTAAGTTTAAAGCGCATATTGTAAGCTCTTCCCAAGCCCCTCATTTCTATAAGAGGGCCTCACTTTCAATAACAAAAATCTGATTCCTTGAGGGAGCTTGGGAATCTCCCATGGTATCCCACCTCCTCATTTAGATGGAGGAAATCTCCTTGAATGGTTAACTATTTTTTGTTTAGTTTCCATTTTAGTATTTCCATTTGAGTTGTTGATCCATGTTTTATGGAGCATCATTGCTAGTTTATGTCATATTGGGCTAAGCGCAAATCTTGATCACAAATATCATTGTTATATCTCTATTGGAAGCACATTGTCATTAACATATCTCATTGGAAGCATTTCACCCACATTTAGGCATTTCACTTTGCATACTAAATTATATTTGCATCTCTAAAAATTAACCTCCAACTGAAGTTGGTTGTATAGACAATAGGGACCCTCCACACCTATTGACTCCTCACTGTGAGATCTGGATTTCGGGCGAGGGTGAAGTCTGGGGATAGGAGTTAAATTGAAAATTGTTTTAAAATTCTATTAATAAAATAAACCAAGAGCACTTTCACATCACAACTTTACTCGCAATTTTGCTATCTCATGTACTTATTACTTTGGTCGTTATTTAGCTCATGAATATTTAATGTCACTATGCTTTGATACTTGAGCACTTTCTCACAAGCACTTTTTCATTTATTGCAAGTAATGCTTATATGTTTATCTTGGTCTAACACTTGCTTTATTATATTATTGTCATTGCATCTTGAATTTCATTTTTGAGCAAGCACTTGTCATTTACTTTAAGGCACTGGTCTATATTTTGAACACATCATTGAATATTGCTCATATACTTATATGCTTGTTTACATCTTGGAATTGAGTCATCTTTGATAAGTAATTCCTTCTAATCAATTCTCCTAGAAACCTCATATCTTTGACTTTGTTTGCCTTTAGGAACCACCCCCCTTAGCTAACCTAGGAGATAGCTTAAACGGAGAGAGTTGAGATTAGTGTGACAACCCCTTCCTTGAGTTCCTTGCCACCAACCACACCTTGTGGGGTTAAAGGTTTTTCTCACTAACTTGTAGGTAGGCGTAGGTGGCAAGCGATAACAATTTTGGCATCGTTTCCGGGGACAAGATTTCTTGTACCTGGGAAATCGACTAACTTTTGGTTTTTTCATGTTCAATTTTAGAGTAGGATTCCTGTTCAAGCGGCGACTCCACTTATTTAATTTTCTGCAAGGATTTCTGCTTAAAGCCTTCTTCTTGTAGAATTCTTGCTAATCTTGGAGAGGAGCCTCTCTCTGATATCCATTTTCTCTTTCAGGGTCAAGTGAGCATGACATCATGAATGATCTGTTCGCCCCTTGTGATTTAACTAACATTCCAGGCTATCCGAATTTTATTCTAGATGAAACCATTGGGGTTGTTGATGAGTTGCCTACTTTTCTAGGTAACAATGCCATTACCACTGAAACTCACCTTAGGAATTTCCACCTTTTTGTGAGCAAATGGTGCCATGATATTAACCATGAGGACTGTAAAATGAAACTTTTCAACTTTTCATTAGATGGTGATGCTATGGAATGATTCATAGACTTACCTGCTAACAGTTTTGATTATCTAAAATCGATCATTGATGCCTTTGAAGAAAAATATGGAGATGAAAGAAAGATCAAAGCGAAACCGCAAGCAAATGAGAATGATAGGGATTTGATCAGGGAGTTGACTCAAATGATTATGGATATGCAACTCAACCAAGCTCAACTCATTAAAAACATAGAACTCAATCAAACAAGATTAATAGTAAATCATGCACACGCAATAAAAGGCCATGGAGGTCAATCATTCTAATCAGATGACCTGTATTGAAAACATGTTGCTCGCCATGGAAGAAAAACAAGTGCAATTAATCAACACCATGGAAACAAATCATGCCAAGGAAATAAATGTTATGAAGGCTAATTAAATCATTTTTCAGAATAGTTTAGAGGAAATGGAAAGATCACAGGTACAAAAATTCCAACTTAGATCAGATGACGAATGGGAAAAGAACAAAGAAACAGATCACAAGCCTCTCGATCCATTGAAGCAAGCTTTATCTTATTATGAGGAGGTAATTTCTTCCATTGAAAAATGGTTGATCGAAGGTGACCCAAATCACAAGGAAACTAAGGGGAATCAAGTTTATACTTATTAGATTGGTCCATCAGTCGTGCCAGAGCAGCAGAATGGAGAAAGGAAGGTCACAAAAGTCTTGGATACTTCAAATTCTCCATCTGAGCATCTTCAAGATCGCGCAGAAAGGTCTACCTTGATCGTATCATCACAATCTATTAAGAAAAAAAGAAAAAAGCAGAAAGGATTTGGTAAATCTGATGGCCATGTACAACACAGTGTTGGGACGGATCAAAGTCCTAAGATATTCAGAATTGGACAGGGCACATCAGAAAAGCAGCCCATGGATCTGCATGAAAGTAGGCAGGTTATCAGCATGAACTTCAGTGAGGACATTTGATGCCATGGGGCATCTTTTTGTATCATATTTCTAACCTTATCCCTTGTCAATTTTGTTTAAGTAGATTTATTTCATGAATAAATTATGCTCTTAGAATAAAATTTCCATTTATGTACTTGATTTTATTTGATGATATTTTGAATGGATACTGCTAATATATATCTTTGGTTGGTGGATGCATATTCTAGGTTCTTTCACACTATCACTTCATATCTAGCATGCATCCCTATGTGGAGCCAAATGTTGACCATTGGAGTGGCACCTGATGATAATGTGAAGACTCCATGCCCAAGGATGAACCAAAAGAAACTTGTGCCATAAGATATCATCAGTTCAACAGAGTTTTTAAACTCTACTTCTTCTTATCATTTTACTTTTTCAGTCCTCAGATTCCGCAGCCCTACGAGGACATTGTATAAATGTCACTAGCATGATTATTAAAGCCATGTAGCAAGCCTAGGGTGTTAGGACTTAATCAACTACACCTTGGAATGTTTTTTTTACTTGGTTAATTATTCCTTCTTTTTAGGAGCGAATACTTTTCTAGGTTTTTTCACTAATTGCATTACTCAAACCCTGGGGTGACGGCTTGAAGGTTGAGCCCCTAAAGCATCTTAGTGTCTAGAGTCAATGTAAATTACCATGCTAAGTCATCTCTGAAATTTCGCAGAATTTGACTAGGTCTAAGTAGGATTTTTTAATAATTAAAAATTTCTTGCATAACGGGATTTTTAATTAATTTCTATGTAATAATGTAAATAAGTGGTCTCAGGAAATGTCCGGGGCATGTGTATACTTGAAATTCAGCTTCATAAACCCAGAATTATCCTAGGACCCACTTTAAGGGTCAAAAAACAACTTATAGTCCCTCAAAATCCAATTTTTCTAATGTCAGTGGCAAAAATGAGGAAAAATTCAAAAAAATTGAATAATTGGAAAAATTTAGAAAATTTTTCTAGAGTCAAAATAAGTCAAATTTTGACATGGAATCTATGTGGAGAAGCAAAATATGATATGGCAACCATGTGGGGCCCACCACATAAGGTACAACTCAAGTCAGAGTCAAAGTTCCAAGTGGCAAGTCAAATGGAAGTCAAAAGTGTCACGTATGGCTAAAAGTTCACCTCGGATAAAACTTAAATATTATGGATTTAAATTTGATGTGGCATAGTTTAAGTCTAAAATTTAATGAGGTGAGTGGGGATTGGACCCCACCTCACTCCTCATATAAGCTATGTAGGAGGAAATCCAAACAACAATATGCACATGCCCATACAAACTTCCAAACATGAAGTCTACGCTGCCATGTGAACCAGTTAATGGTTTATAATTAAAGTTGGTTGGAGTGTGTCTTCACATGTATGTTGTCAGTCTCCACGTATCACAGTTCATTTTAAAAACTCTAGGCTGGCAAGTTCTCCTCAAGTGATACGAAAATCGGATATGGTGTTTTCCCACAGTTGGCACACAAATTGGGTTGGCAAATCTGAAAGATAAGTTAACATCAGATTTATGAGGAGGTTGTCTTCCCTTATGCTTCACATTTGGACACTTCTACGGCGTACGCACAACAGATCAAGGATCTACACACAAAAGTTCAAGCTACACACTGGCAGCCACACAGAGATATGTACATCAATTGATGGCAACTTGTTGGCACTAACAGAGGTGTCATTTCCTGGGTTAGTTGGTGGAGGATTTAATGGGAGTGTGTTCCCTTCCTGTTATTCGATTTCACATCTGTCCACAACAGAGAATTGGCACATGAAAGAAAAGAAATACGCAACCCACTTACAGCAGCTCAAATTGCATTTTGGCTGCCACCTACAACCAGTTGAAATTACACTTGGGTAGATTGATTTGGTTTAGAGATTGACCTCACACAGTTGAAGATTTGTTAGAGAATTGGGATTATCTTCACCTCTCCACTTGTCATGAGGTTCCTCATTGATATCTTCTCCATTTTTTGTATAAATTAAGCCTTGGGCTCTCATTGTTATCATGGTTTTGAAGCTTGTGCTTATTGTTACTATGCCGAAATTGTTATTGAGCTAAATAAAGGAAAGTCTTTGGGGTTACTAGCTTCTCTTGTGGTGCATTCTTTGGTTGATGATGTATACTTTGTTTCATTTGATGTTGTTATTCATTTCATTTTACATTGCAATCTATTTGGTTTTTTTTGTGTGCATTTGCCTAAGGGCACTATTGTCCAGGGAGGGGAGATTTGTAGCTAACTCAGATCTCCTTTGGACTTGGTATATTTTGTGCTCTTGTTGTAGCTTGTTATTTTGAGTTGAATGACAAGCTTAACGTGGCCTCTATATGTCAAGTTTATTTTTCACTAACAATTGGTTTGCAGAGATTTGTGTGTTCAAAAGACAGGTTGCCAAGTCTATTGGAGTGTGAAGACTTCTTTGGTTGGAATAAGTCACCTCCAAGGATATCAAAGATCCCACAAGTTGTTCAAGTCAACAATCTCATGAGACATCAAGATATTTATTTAAAAGAGGGTTTCAAGAGCCCTTTTCTTCTTTTCCATCTCTAAAAGATCATATATTTTCTTCTCTCATTTGTGCACATATTGATTTTATCTAGCATTTGAAGCTAAGTTGTTGGATTTAAATCCTAACTCACTCACTAAATCAACTCTTTCAAGCTGATGTTAGAGAGGGAATTTGTAATATGAAGTGTATTTTATACTTTCATTGAGTTTCTAACTTTTTCCTTCTCATGCATATGACTTCCTCTCACATATTTCAGCACTATTTCTTTTGCATGCTAACAATTTTGCTTGCTTGCCTATAGGTGTTCTTGGAGGCAATCCAAGTTTGAAGAAAGGGAGCTAAAGCATAAGCTAAGGAACACTTTTCCATTTGGAACCTCAAGTCCAAGTTCCTCCTTATCACTTCACCTCTTCTTCTAAAGCCTCATTCTTTTGAGGAATTGTAACCACCATTCACCTCAAGGCTTTAGGCATTTACTTTGTAACATCTCACAAGTAAATCTTTAAAATCTTACACTTGTAACATATGGAAAGAGTAAGTTTAAAGAATATATTGTAAGCTCTTCCCAAGCCCCTTATTTCTATAAGAGGGCCTCACTTTCAATAACAAAAATCTGATTTCTTGAGGGAGCTTGGGAATTTCCCATGGTAGCCCACCTCCTCATTTAGAGGGAGGAAATCTCCTTGAATGGTTAACTTTCTTTTGTTCAGTTTCCATTTTAATATTTCCATTTGAGTTTTCGAAACATGTTTTATAAAGCATCATTGATAGTTTATGTCATATTGGTCTAAGCATAAATCTTGATCACAAATATCATTGTTATATCTCTATTGGAAGCACATTGTCATTAACATATCTCGTTGGAAGCATTTCACCCACATTTAGGCATTTCACTTTGCATACTAAATTAGACTTGCATCTCTAAAAATTAACCTACAACTGAAGTTGGTTGTATAGACAATAGGGACCCTCCACCTCCATTGACTCCTCACTGTGAGATCTGGATTTCGGGTGAGGGTGAGGTCTGGGGACAAGAGTTAAATTGAAAATTGTTTTAAATTTCTATTAATAAAATAAATCAAGAGCACCTTCACATCACAACTTTACTCGCAATTTTGCTATCTCATGTACTTATTACTTTGGTCGTTATTTAGCTCAAGAATATTTAATGTCATTATGCTTTGTTACTTGAGCACTCTCTTACAAGTAATATTTCATTTATTGCAAGTGATGCTTATATGTTTATCTTGGTCTAGCACTTGCTTCGTGGAATTACTGTCATTGCATCTTGAATTTCATTTTTGAGCAAGCACTTGTCATTTACTTTAAGGCACTGGTCTATATTTTGAACACATCATTGGATATTGCTCATATACTTATATGCTTGTTTACATCTTGGAATTGAGTCATCTTTGATAAGTAATTCCTTCTAATCAATTCTCCTAGAAACCTCATATCTTTGACTTAGTTTGTCTTTAGGGACCACCCCCCTTAGTTAACCTAGGAGATAGCTTAAACAGAGAGAGTTGGGATTAGTGTGACAGCCCCTTCTCTGAGTTTCTTTCTACCAACCACACCTTGTGGGGTTAAAGGCTTTTCTCACTAACTTGTAGGTAGGTGTATGCGGAAAGTGATAACAGGTACCATGAAGAGCTGTGGAGACACCTTCATGAGAATACAAAGTTATCATTGATGGGCTAAGTGAATTGGAGATCGTTTGAGGGAATTGCTAAAGGTGAAGAGATTGGAAGGGCTCATTGAAGAAGACATTTAGAGCCGTGAAGAATCACTAAATTTATCTTGACAAATTGAAGTTGTGGGTTGGAGCCCTAGAGGATAGGATTCCTTAAGAAGACTAGGTTGGTGCTTGTACCATAGATAGGGTTAAAGCCCTTGAGGTTGGAGCCTCAAACTGACAAGGTTGGAGCCTTTGAAGATAGGGTTGGAGCCCTAAAGGTTGGAGCCTCGTGAAGTCCAAGTTGGTGCTTGGAAAAGTACATATTGAAGTCTAGTGGATTGGAGATTGGTGTCTTCATCTAGGGTTAGAGATCTACTTGATTTACTGTAAAGAGGATTGAAGTCCTCGTTATTCCTGATTAATAAAAGTATTTATTCTTATTGTTCATTCTATGTTCTAATTATAAGTGATCTATCTGGTAAAAATAACAATTGAAAAGAAATATTGATTCACACCCTTCTTAGTATTTCCAACATAGTGTACCATAGAGGCCTACAATTTCTTGTCATTTGTTGACTTACAAAAACAGTCAGCCTCATATTTTCTTGTTTAAGGCATACTAAATATTTTTAACCATAAACATGTTGATTACAGGAAATACAAACCAAAAAAGTCAATGTAAGGACCTTAACTTTAAGAATTTAACTATCATTAACAAAATTCAAGTGTAAAACCCTTAATTTTCAAAATTAACAATCATACACAAAAATCATGCTACCGAATTCAGAATGGGATTTTTGAAGCAGAATATATATCAATTTACTAATTAATACTTACCTGGAACCGTGTTCGAAGATGTGCCTGATCTGCCATGGCTCTAGCTCCCATCACCAAACTGTCGTTTTCCTCCTAGCGTATCTGAGGTCAACTTCTCCGATCCCCAGATCCAAAAGACAAGTCTTCTGGCCCCTGTGCCCAAAACTCCAATAACAATCGAGATCACTCCATGACTCTGTTAGAAATCACTGCTCATGTATCATGTAGTTAGAACTCCTTTGACAGCATCCGGGTCAGTTTACCCATTCACTACCCATGCCCATCAAGTTTCCCCCTTTTCTCCTTTTATACACAAACTCCATTCAAGATACTTACTAAAATATCTTTTCTTTTAATAAATATCTTGGATTTCTAAAATATCTTAGTTTTATTAAAATATTATTATTTGATAAATATCTTGGTTTTGTTAAATTATTATTATTTCATAAATATCTTGGTTTTGTTAAAATATTATTATTTAATAAATATCTTAGATT
This sequence comes from Pinus albicaulis, assembly GCA_034641835.2. Classification (NCBI taxonomy): domain Eukaryota; kingdom Viridiplantae; phylum Streptophyta; class Pinopsida; order Pinales; family Pinaceae; genus Pinus; species Pinus albicaulis. The sequence goes on from CM076573.1 coordinate 601,205,246, forward strand.
TATTAAAATATTATTATTTAATAAATATCTTGGATTTACTAAAATATCATCATTTATTTGCATTAAGTTAATGCTTTTAATTTTATTTGAACAAAGTATTAGTTTATATTATGATAGTAGTAGATATAGCTAATACATTCATTATATTTGGGTGAATTAGGTATTTCCTCAATACTTCAATAATTCACTCATTACTCTACACTGAGATTTTATTTTTATAATTGATTAGTGCATGTACTAGTGTAGTACACGTGACACATGCATATGTAGCTATCATATGCAGGTCTCATACGCATGCTAATATTTCTATATTCCATATAATTCGAGTTGGGTCGTTACATACACCCCCCCTTCAGAAAACTTCGTCCCAAAGTTAAGTTTTATGTCGTATATCATTAATTATATCAGTGATTAGTATAATCATATAAGGTTGGTTTATCATAGTTGAATTTTCGTTTAATGTGTGAAAACACTTTTAACATTTATGTTTTGATCATTTATTAGTTTACCAATTTAGTAGTCACGTCTTGCCCCAAGAGTGTTCCTAAGATATTCTAGAATCATCCTATCCTCCCTAATCTCTTCCGCTCCCATCCTATCCATCCTCTACAGGAATATGCCATGGCATCAGTTTTACTGATCCAACCATCCATAGACCTTAGGGTGTCAACGTCGATTACGTCGACTTGATGGACTAATAGGCATCCAACAGTCATCATCACACGTCTAGGGAAGCGTGACTCGCACAACCCTCCCATGACTCCAGGTTTTGGAAGATAAACGGTGGGAAACACATCCACCCTTCTTAGTAGGACCAGGGTTAACACTCTATCATGGAATCTCAGTGCATCTCAATTGTTCTTGGAGTTTTTTGATCACGCGGTCGGTTTGGTAACGATATTATCTGCGATGTAAAACACTTGTCCACAAATTATAACATACGTATCAATATGTTCAAAGCAAATTGTAACCCATATAACAATTTCTACACATTCCAAATATGTTTCTATCTACGATATTGATCCTTGAGTTCATATAACATACTTGGTAAAACACTTGTATAACATACAAGATTATTCTGCAATGTAAAACACTTGTCCACAATTATAACATATATATCAATATGTTCAAAGAAAATTGTTATCCATATAACAATTTCTACACATTCCAAACATATTGCTATCTATGATATTGATCTTTGGGTTCATATAACATACTTGGTTATGTTTATCCAATAGGTCTGTAAATTCATTTTCACCTTGAATAGTCAAGTGCAATCACTTTTTTTATTTCTATCTCATCATTTATGTTGATATGTAAAATTATAGATACCATATCCACAATATAAATCCTAATTTATGTTAGTATCCATCTACCCACAATGTTTAAGCAAAACTTTCTTCATATTGGTATCCATGTACCAGCAATGTTTAAGCAATTTAACATTTTCTCACATGTCGTAGTACAAAATGACACTCTTAAGTATCCATCCAAAACAAGGTAAGATTATACAAAAATAAGCTTTAAATGCTTATACATATAACTCACAGTTATAAATGTTATATAGAATAATCGAACATGGATATACAAATAAGGGTGTAGCCACTATGTTCTATACTATTTTAACTGATTAACCTTATAAAAGTCATAGGTCGAGACTCTAAATCTAAATGGAGGGATGCTCCAACCTTTATGATTGCATATATAGAAATGAAATGAATTGAAACAGAGCACAAAACACTTACTGTTTAGTCGAAGCACGATCTAATTTCTTGATACAAGTTGATTAAGAACTCTAAAACACAAAACTACATATGGATCCAACCAACCTTTAAATTCTTGTGATTTATTTGTCTCTTAAGTCTAATTATCTTTGATCTGTAATCTGGATCCAAATAGATAATAATAACATTAACTTCTTTATCCTATTATTTCAGCTCATCTTCGGCCTAAAATATAGAAGCCAAGGAGTAGGGTTTTGCAAGGCTAATCATTAGGGTTATGCTGGAGATGGAGGAAGAGTTAATTGACTACTCTAAAGATCCCTTAGTGAGAAGTTTAATTTCATAGAAGGAATTTGTCACTGTTTGAAAATGCATTATTCACTTTGCATTATACTTGGTCTACTAAGAGTGTCATGTTTTCAACAAGATGTCAATTGTTGACGAAAAAATAATTTCCTCTTTCACTAAGAATTTCACAATTTATAAGATATGCATAGTCACATTATCAGTATGTTCTAGTTTTGATATAGTCTCTTTTCTTGCAAGTTTCATCATTTAGAGTCTTAACTCTAGCTAGGATATTACTAGTTTTACCATCATTCTTTAAACCATTGTTTCATTTTTATTTTATTGACTCATTTAATCCAAACACATGGCACATCACTGGTATATCCTCTTCTTTTCTTCATGTTATGTATATTTTATTATTTATCAATTAGATTTAGTTATCTTAGGTTATTAACTGAAAGGGCATGATCAAAGATCATGCCTCTTCGCCAAGGGACACCTTGAGGCTGTATTTAAAGCCTAGGCGATCCCTCATTGTAATCATCTCATCTTTCATCATTAATAATATATATTTATCAAGTTACCAGAGTTTTTACACTCCATTGGTAGTTTTTACACTCCATTGGTATCGGAGCCATCACTCTTTGGATCTGTGTGATCATCAAGTTAAAAAAAAAAATTCGAAGGAAATTTCAGAAATTTTTTTTAAACAGCCGAAAGTGTTCAGCATTCAATCCGAGCCATATATTGCCAGATCTGGAGGAATATTCTCTGCACGGTTTATTACACACGTTTGGGATATTCTCTGCGTGTTCTATTTGCTAAGAACTTCTCCGCTGCCATTTTGTATCGATTCACCCTTCCATTGGTATACGGTGGACAACTGCATAGTTTGGACGGCTGCATTAATACATAGTTTAAATCTGGACGGTAACGGCTTTGTAACGATACAGCGTTTACCCTGCACTTCCGCCAATTACCGTGAAACAGGTTTACGTGTCAACAGGTTTACAGGTTTACATATAGGTTTACAGCTGCAGCAAATCTTCAACGTATAGGTTTACAGCTGCAGCAAATTAAAAAAAAAAAAAAAAAAGACGTCGGGTTAAGCGGACCGCTGGTGTCATCCACGTCAAGCTGCGGTCGTCGTGTCACTGCTCTGACCCGAGGTTTCGTTTTTTTAAACAACAGGTTCGGTGATATTTTAAATCGTGGGTTTATTGAACTGAAAGGGCTCGTGTTTTTTTAAAGCGGACTGTTGGTAAAGCGATTTGTTATAAATCTAAACGGTGTGTTATAAATCGGAACGATATTTTTTTTAATTATATAAAATATATATTATATAGTTAAATTGATAATTATATATATATATATATATATATATATATATATATTGTAATTATATAACTCATTTATATATATATAATTTTCATTTAACAATTATATATATAACAATTATATAATTAAATTATATATATTATATAATTTTTAATTAAAAATTATATATATATAATAATTATATAGTTTTAAAAAAAAATTATTATTAATTAATTAATTAATTAAATATTAATTAATTAATTAATTCAAAAAAAAAAAATTAATTAATTAATTAAATATTAATTAATTAATTTTAAAGAAAAAAGAGGAGAAACTGGCAGAAAGATATTCCCCACCTCATACACGCTCGATGTCTTCGTCAATGTCGATGGCGGAATTCCAGAAGAAATTGGGAGATCTTGAGAAACAAATTAATAATAACTCCGAAGAATTTGGAAGGCGATTAGTCGATCTGGAAGGTACAGTTGCAGGACATTCCAACGACATCAAGAAGGTTCATGATACGACAAATCGCATAGAAAGACAAATGTGGTTAAATCATCACGAGACCACAGAAGCAATGAACAAGCAGAACGAAGCAATGAACAATATGACAGAACTCTTCAACAAGCTAAATGATAAGATAGATAAGTTGAGTCAGACACAATCCCCAACATCTCCTAACGGGGAGCCAAATCAACAAAACAATTCCGCAGATTCAGGGAACTCAGAAGAGCATCAGGAAAAGACTGATTCTCCACATCATCAAGAAGATAGTAATGCAGATTTTCAAAATAAGCAGCTCTGGAATGCATTCGCTAATCAATATCCCCTTCTTGTTCCACCATTAGCATATCAGCGCAAAGCCAAGATCGACCTACCTAAATTTGATGGTAATGAAAAAATAGCGTTGCATGGCTTAATAAGGCAAAAGAATATTTTTAGATTTATGACATTACTAGTGATGACGAAAAATTTAAGCATGCTTCCATGAAAATGGAAGGAGAAGCATATAATTGGTATATGTGGTGGAAAAAGACGACGCTCACTATCAGTTGGAGGAAATTTAAGGATGCGTTCTTCAAAAGGTTTCAAGGCATAAAAGAAGAAAAGTTTTTTTCAACCTTTATCAAATTACGCCAAAAAGGAGATGTGGATGAGTACACTTGAGAATGGGAGACCTTGGCAACACGAGTACCAGGATTGTCGGAATCTCGTCTAATCCAGTCTTACATCTCAGGACTTAAAATCCACATACAGGAAGAACTAGAACTTCATGAAATTACGTCTGTAGAAGTAGCAAGGCAAAAAGCAAAAGTTGCTGAAAAGAAGTTTGAAAGGTTATCAAAACCAGAAAAAGTATATTCGAGACGACGGTTTCCTCAATCTACAAAAGAAGATAACATGAAATATGTTCCACCACGCCTGCGCGAAGGAGACAAATCTAACCTGGAAATACAAAGAATAAAGGAAGGCAAATGCAAACGTTGTGGCGAAAAATGGGACCCTAAGCACAGATGTGCTAATGGGAAAGAAAAAAATCTGTATAACTGTGAAGCAACTAATGATTCTGACAATGATGATTCAGACATAGAAGGGATAGAAGATACCCTAGAATTCTCCCTAGAAGTAGATGGTGACAGCACCCCGCAAGTGTCATTATCAGCCATGACAGGTATATCACAACCGCAGACACTAAAATTAAGGGGACATATAAAGAAAAACAACGTAATGGTTCTCATAGACACAGGCAGCACGCACAATTTTCTAGATTCAACCATGGCCAAAAGACTTAACCTCTTTACCTTTCCCATGCCTAATATGAAGGTAATGGTGGCCGATGGTAAGAAGATTGAATAGGTAGGAAAATGCCATAAAGTCAAATTGCAGATTAAAGACTTTAATTTAGAATCTCCATTCTATGTCGTACCACTCGGAGGAGTAGATGTGGTTTTAGGAATTCAGTGGTTACAAACCTTGGGTACTTATTCGGCCAACCATCAGAAGCAATTTATAAGCTTTAGGTGGGAAGGGCGGAAGCACAAGTTATTTGGATTCCAAGCCCCAGAAAATCAAATCGTATCATCATCTCAGATGATGAAAATGATCCGAAAAGGAGCGCCAGCCTATATAGTCGAATGTCATCATTTAGAAATGTTATCTACAAAAGTCAACCACGAAGAATCACAGGAGGTACAAGCTCTAGTTCAGAAACATGAGAAGGTATTTCAAGATCTACCAATGAAGATGCCTCCTCATAGGGAAATCGAACATACCATAGAAGTCAAGGCAGGATCAGACCCTGTTAACATCAAGCCTTATCGCTACCCACATCACCATAAAACGGAAATTGAGAAGATAATCCAAGACCTTTTAAAATGTGGGGTCATTTCAAAAAGTAAGAGTCCGTATGCTGCCCCAGTTGTATTGGTAAGAAAAAAAGATGGATCGTTTCGGCTATGCATTGACTATAGAGGATTAAATAAGATAACCATTAAAAATAAGTTTCCAATTCCCTTTATCGATGAAATGTTGGATGAACTCCATGGCGCAAAATTTTTCTCTAAATTAGATTTAAGGTCAGGTTATTACCAGATCCGGGTTAGATTGGAAGATATACCAAAAACTGCATTTCAAACACATGAAGGTCATTATGAATTTAAAGTAATGCCCTTTGGGTTAACAAATGCACCAGCTACGTTCCAAGCCACTATGAACGAGTTATTTCGTCCATATCTCAGGAAATTTGTACTAGTATTTTTTGATGATATTTTGATTTATAGTAAAACTTGGAGGGAGCATTTGCAACACTTGGATAAGGTTCTCACGTTACTAGAAGACCATCAATTTTATGCAAAAAAATCCAAATGCACCTTTGGAAAAGAAGAAGTTGAATATTTGGGACACCTAATATCCCATGAAGGAGTAAAAGTGGATCCTTCTAAGATTAAGGCTATAAGGGAATGGAATAAACCAGTGAACATATCCAAGCTCAGAGGATTTTTAGGATTAACGGGATATTATCGAATATTTATTAAAAATTATGCGCATCGAACCGCACCTCTTACAAATCTTTTAAAGAAAAATTCGTTTAAATGGAATGAAGAAGCAGGGAAATGTTTTGAAGATTTGAAGGAAGTAATGGCTAATGCACCAGTATTGGCAACTCCTGACTTTTCTAAACCATTTGTCATTGAATGTGATGCCTCGGGATTCAGTATTGGTGCAGTATTAATGCAAGAAGGGCACCCTATTGCTTTTGAAAGCAGAAAACTAAATAAACGTGAGCGTCTCAAGTCCACATACAGTAAGGAAATGCTCGCAATTATGCATGCATTAGCCAAATGGAGACAATATCTGTTAGGAAGTAAATTTTCCATCCGAACCGATCATAACAGTCTTCAGTATCTCCTTCAGCAAAAAACACTCTCTGAAGAACAACAAAAATGGATCGAGAAGATTGCCGCTTTTGACATGGAGATATTACACAAGAAAGGAAAGGACAATGTAGTAGCGGATGCCCTGTCTAGAAAAGATGAGGAAACAACATTACTTGCAGTTTAAATTGTTGTGCCTGAATGGCTTAATGAGATTAGAAGTGAGTACGCCAAAGATCCGGACATGTTGGCTATAATCAACAATCTCCCAGGGAATTCAAAATTTGAATGGAAGAACGATATCTTATGGTACAAAGGGAGAATTTATCTAAATTCCAAATCCAAGTTTATATCAAAAATACTCAAGGAATCACATGATTCCATGTCATCGGGACATGTAGGATATTTCAAAACCTACTACAATGCGCGTCAGTCATTTTTTTGGAAGGGTATGAGTCACGATATTCAAAAATATGTTGCAGAATGTGACAAGTGTCAAAGAAATAAAACTGAAAACATTATGACACCTGGCTTACTTCATCCCTTAAATATTCCGGCTCAGAAGTGGGAAGAAATATCGATGGATTTTATTGAAGGATTACCCGTATCAGATGGAAAGGATAAGATCTTCGTTGTAGTAGATAGACTCACTAAGTATGCTCACTTCATCGCTATTAAAAAAACAGACTCTGCAAAGCAAATTGCAGAGATATTCTGCAAACATATTTATAAACTACACGACTTTCCGAAGGTTATTGTTAGTGACAGGGATGCCAAATTTAAAGGAAACTTTTGGAAGGAATTGTTCAACCATGTTGGAACCTACCTCAATATGAGCTCAGCTTATCACCCTCAAACAGATGGGCAAACAGAGGTTGTTAATAAATGTTTGGAAGCCTACCTACGGTGTTATGCTACGGAGAAACAAAACAAGTGGGTCCAATGGTTGCATCTTGCTGAATGGTGGTATAATTCTACTTACCATACATCGACAAAAATGACTCCGTTCCAGGCTCTATATGGATATGAGCTTCCGAAGTGGAAAGATTTTGCTTCAATTCAAACTAATTTGCCAACAGTAAAAAATCAACTAGAAGAACACCAAAAGGTCGTCCAAATTCTAAAAGATAATTTGAGTGTTGCACAGAATCGTATGAAGCAACAAGCTGACCGTAATCGCACTGAGAGATCATTTGAAGTTGGAGACTGGGTGTTTGTCAAGCTTCAACCATACAAGCAGTTGTCCCTTAAACAAAAAGGAAAAAATAAATTAGCTCCAAAGTTTTATGGTCCGTATCAAATTATTAAAAAGATCAGCCAAGTCGCTTATGGGTTGAGCCTTCCCGATACCAGTCGTGTTCACAATGTTTTCCATGTGTCCTGCTTAAAAAAGGCATTGGGTAACCATCAGTTGCCCCAAACAACACTTCCCATTTTGGATGATGAAGGCAAGCTCGTTCTAGAGCCCGAGGGGATCCTATCTACTCGTGATAAGAAGTTGCGCTCTCGTGTTATTACCGAATATTTAATCAAGTGGAAGGACTTGCCCATTGAAGAAGCATCTTGGGAGTCTGAAGCGTTTCGCCAGCAACACCCATCATTACGTATGCTTTGAGGACAAAGCATCTTAAGAGGGGGGCAATGTTATGTATATTTTATTATTTATTAATGAGATTTAGTTATCTTAGGTTATTAACTGAAAGGGCATGATCAAAGATCATGCCTCTTCGCCAAGGGACACCTTGAGGCTGTATTTAAAGCCTAGGCGATCCCTCATTGTAATCATCTCATCTTTCATCATTAATAATATATATTTATCAAGTTACCAGAGTTTTTACACTCCATTGGTAGTTTTTACACTCCATTGCCCCTTTCAAAGTTTACTGCTCTTAAAAGAATTCATTTTGGGCTTGTTATCATATTTTCACCCTCCTCCTTACCCCAACTCTCATTCACTCATTCCCCCTCTAAAAACCCATTTTTCCCCCTTCAAAACCCCTTTTCCTTCATCCTTTTCCTCTATTTTTCAAAACAAATGTAAAAGACCCTCTTTTACATTGTTTTAATTAAAACATTTAAACTGTCAGGACACCACCTTTTTATAAATAAAACTCTATTTTATTTATTTACAAACCCCCAACTTTTTGTTTGAACCCAACTCTTTAAGGTTTTAAGCCCCCTCACCTCAAAACACTCACTCCCTCGCACTCACATGACCCTAACCCCGCCTATTTTCGTAGCCCCCGCACATTATTTAAAAACCCCTTATAAACCTTTTCTTTCCACTTTATAAACAAGCGTATCTGCTTGGTTTATAGAGACCCTGGGCCCCGCTTTTCCTCAAAACCCATGCTCCAACAATACTCCGCCACATCATATTCCCCCGAGCTCCATCCTAAACCGCTCTGCACCGTCGATCTCCGCCCTCAAGATCCGACGGCCCACACAGCATATCGCAAATCAAATAGCGCCGAGATTAATGTTTTTAAACATTGCGAAATGAGTGGTTTCGCCTTGCCACACGGCAGTCATTGCATTGTATCGCATGCCCGCCCCGAAAACCATTACCACTCCTCCAATCGCGCAAAAACTGCTCCTGGTTTCTAAAAAACTACTTTCTCTCCTCCCGCCCGAATTCAAACACTGTCGCCTCCGTTCAAAATTCCTATTGGTTCCTCCTATGGAACGAAGCCCAAAACATCATTCTTCGCCCTCCAAAACCCGAAAACCCCTGAAAAACGCAGTAAGCCCTCCCCGCATGGTTTTAAAGATAATTATTTGTTTTCGTGTGCAGGTTTAATGGCAGGGATGCATGAAATGCATTCTGAAGGTCCAAAATCGGTTGAATGAACGCTCTGGGTGACGATCCAGAGTATTTGTTCCATTAAAAGGGACCAGAGGCCCTATATTAAGCTCAATCATCGATAAAAACATGATCATCAATGATTATTTAACCCTCCAGCACAGAAGAGCACATACTTGCATCAAAAACAAACATAGAAACAGAGACACAGTGAGAAGAAATACAGTTAAAGGACTGTGATAAAGAAATGAAGATTAAAGTTTAAAGGGGCTAATCATAGATAAATCATGAAGGATTAGCCAAGTAAATAGAGATAAAGGCAGAATAAGTGAAAAGGACAGTGAAACAGAGTTTAAAGCCTAATACAGAGTTTAAAGATAAAACAGAGGCAGATTAGCCCAGAAACAAATTCGAGTGACTAAACCTACAGCAGTTACTTCTTCAAAGGAAATTTTGCCACCTATAGCATGTTTTCTTTCAATAAAACATTAAACAGTTATTACAAACAGTCAAAGATATTTTTCATCTACCAACAGTTATTGTAAAGTTATTGCAAAAAGCCTTAAAGTCAAACATTTCACAGAAATTAACTCAGAAGTTAAGTTAGGAGTTGTTATTTCAGAAAAACACCTTCAGATATTTTTGCCTTGGGCCTTGCATGGTCTCAAAGGTCAAAAATCATTAACTCTGTAATAAATGACATTCCAAACCCTAGCTTAGCACCACCTCCTCATTTTGCAAATAAATACTGCATATGAGTTTCACTTTTAGTGTTGGTTAGTTGGTGGTTATTTGACTGATTTCTGTTGTTGAGCTAGTTGAGGATTGCTAGGCTGGATTTGAGAAAGCTCTGAATTGCAGAGAGCTATTGTACATGGAGTATTGTAACTGGTTTGATCATCAATAATACAAGCACGTTCACAGGATCCTTGAGCTATGTCAATGGTGAAGTTTTCCTCATTTGTCATTGTTTTTCTTATGTTTTCCATTCTGTCCATATTTCTCTGATAAAAGAACAGAAGTTTTAGAGTAGGATATGCTGTCTTGGCACCCTATTTCTGTTTGCATTCTTTATCTCTATGTTTTCTTCTACAAGGTCTGATTGGAGGATTCTTAATTGCCCTCCAGTTCCATCTAGCTTTTTGTCTTATAAATGACTCAATAGAGTGAAACCAGAGAAGTTTATGATGAGCCATGTTCCTTGGTACGGCATGAGATATTGTTTTTAAGGCCTTTCTTTGAAGTATACTTAGTAGAGTCTAAGCCAGGGAAGTCTATGGTATGCCCTGTCCTCTGGTCTGCCTCAAAATGTTGCTTTGAAGATCCTTTTGAGTGTTGAGTTAAAGAAGATAGGCTTCAGTTTGCTCTTTAGTTGCTCTCACTGTTATCTTATATGTTTTCTTTTGTCTGAAAGTAGTCTTAGGATTGCTGGATTGTTGTCTTAAAGGTTTGCTTATTAAAGTTTGGCCAAAGAAGTCTATGGTGCGCCCTGTCCTTTGGTTTGCCTCAAACAGTTACCTAAAAGGCTTTTCTAGTCTAAATAGAGCTAGAAGATTCTTAACTGACTATAGCTTTGTTGCCTTCACAACTTATTATTGTTTCATATCACAATCTAATCTAAAAGATCCACTTGATATAGTTAGCTTGCCCTATGAAAACCCTTGCAGAGTTGATGAATAATTAAATCCTTTTATGACTCCATAGCCCAATGGATCAATGTTTTCTCATAGTCTATCTATTCAGCTGAAACATCCCTTCATTTAATCACACCAAAGATCTGTCAATCTATCAATTAATCCAACCAAAACGAACAAGTCCTTAGAACTTCATAACTAGCCTAATATCATAAACAAGAGTACAAAGATATATCATTTAAAAACACTTATATAGAGAGATCCCTCTCTGAATCCAGGAAGGCTAGGTCCTAGGATTCCAAAGTGGTTCTGATGTGGCCCCTACAGTGTTTGTTCTTGCCAATCTTGCAAATCTTAGAGAGCCAACAGGTGCTTTAACTGTGGCGAACTTGGACACTTCACCAGCACTTGTCCTAAGAAGAAGGACAAAGGAGCTTCTGATTCCAAGGTTGCAGTAGCAAAGGACAATGGGAGTGATGATGACGTAGCCATGAGGGCTCATGAGCCACGTAAGTGGGGTGACATGGATCTGTAGAGCAACTACAGATCAAGCTGGCAGGATCCTTGAGTAAGCCCAACTCTTGGATCACATACGAGCTATGGGAGCCTTAAGACGGTAGTGGGACAAGTAGGAGATGGATGCAGAAGTTCACGGTGAAGCAAAGCGCAGTGCTAAGATGTTGTAGAGGGAGCAGCACAGTGCAAAGACAGCAGCAGCGTAGAGGCAGCAGTACAAAGGTTGATGGGACTTCAGCAGCACAGAGAGGCAGTGCAGAGTTGTAGCAGTGCAGTAGCTTCAAGAGGACAGCGTAAAGCAACAGCCAAGAAAGTTTCAATGATGGGATGCAGCCTGACTTGTCTGTCAACGATTGGGCAGGAGTTTTTTAGTTGCTTACTTCTTAGCAACTGAGTTGCAGTGCAGCAGTTAACAGTGGCAGTGCTATGGGCAGCATGATGCAGCAAATTAAGAGGGAGCTACAGTACATATGTGGCAGTGTCAGTGGCAGTCACATGGGCAGCAATACAAAGAGCAACAGTGCAATGGATGGAGGGCAGCAGGCCAAGCATTAGCAGCGCAAAGACCAATGACAAGATCTTGTGATACATGATGTGGATGTATTGTTAGAGCACACTCCGTGCTAAAAGGGAGCGTTGAGATTTTGTGTATTGGGGTAACATCGGGTGTACTCTAGCCCTAAAACTTTGTGGGGGGGCTAAGAAACACATCACCTCCAAAACCCAGAAAGCATTTGGAGAAATTTCATCTTATGTGTGAGATATTAAAATAATTATTTTTTTTAATGAGGACCCTAAGTCTAACTTAGGGAATTAGAAAAATTAAAGTGAATTAATTAAACACATGTGATGAAATGAAATAAGTAACGCAAATCAAGCAGTCCTTTAATCTTAGTCGTCGATAAGAGATTAAATCACGGTCATTGATGTCTCAACAAAAAAGTATAAGAGAAAGGCTTGAAGGTCAGTTGGAGACACACACACAGAGGCAGAGTTGAGAAACTGAGTTGGAATTCTAGGGCAGGGTTTGCTAAGAATTTCCGAAAGAGTTTTCTGCAGCAAGGGGTAGTATTGGTTGAGGGGATGATCTGATCCCGGAGCCAAGAGTCAGCAAAAGGCAGAGGAGCAGCAATCAGGTGCAGCGCAGAGGAGCAAGGGCAGCAGCAGTAGCTACGCAGTGCAAAGGGCTTCAGCCGCTACGCAGGCCCAGGAGGGGCAGCGCTGCAGCTTCAAGAGGCCACCAGGGTTACGCAGAGGGCTTCCAGGGTAGCGTAAGGACTACGTCACCCAGTCTAGGTTTATGCAGTCCCATTCTGAGCAGCGCAAGGGAACGTAGAGCCTAGTAGGGCTGACGTTGGGGCTTCAGGGGCAACGCTGGGGTTTCTAGGGCCAGAAATTGGCTAAGTCTTGTAAATCCCGTTTGAGGGTGTGGATCAATCAGAGTTTTGGTCTTAGAATAGCAGGTATTGCTGCAGATCTATTATTTTCTCTGTCGAGTTAACCAGTTGGGTGCCCAGATTTGTTGTACTCAGATTTTACATAATAATAATAAACCCTCATATCTGTTGGACTGGTTTTCCAGAATTGGATTTTTCCGGGGACATTTGTCCAAAAAATCTGTGTCACTTTGTTGAATGAGCATAATATTCAGTAAATGATATGTATGTGTGGAGGCTGTTAGTTGTGTTTACTTCAGTATTTTCTGAATATTTTCTAAAAATAACTTGTATAATTTAATCACAAGTAGGAGAAGTAAACCAAGATACTACAGTAGGATTTCTGCATTATTGTATTCTGAAATTTTCACACCTCATACTCCCAGTAATGTATCTCAGCCCATGGTTGATTGTGCCTCGGAGATATCTCAAGAGATTCTTGGCACCAATCTAGTGAATGTGATGAGGCTCGACCATGTATTGACTCAACATGTTCACTGCAAAACATACGTCTGGATGTGATTTCACTAAGAACATCAAGGCCCCCACGAGTTGACGATACTCGGTGGGATTTCCCAACTCAAGCCCAGCAGCACTTCCACACAACTTCTTAAAGTTGAGTTCCATCGGAGTAGTCACGGACTTGCAGTCCACCATCCCAAATCTCTCCAGCAGTTTCACAATACATTTGCCAGACCTCCAAGCCTAAGGGATAGCGCATCAGTCCTAGGTCCTTCGTCTCAAACTCGGAAGCTAGCTCCCTCTTACATTGATGAATGGGAGGGTTAGCACCTGTTAGGAAGAGATCTGCCACATAGAGAACCAGAATGAGAGGCTTGTCATTATCAACCTTAAAATAAAGGTTTGGATCAGCATCACTTCAAGTAAAGCCCAGCTTCATCGAGTAGCTATCGATCCTCTCATACCAAGCCATGGGGGCTTGCTTCAACCCATAGAGGGCTTTCTTCAACCTGCATACATGTGTGTCTCTATCTCGAACTTCGAACCCCAGAGGTTGTTCCACATAGACCTCTTCCTTGATTGGGCCATGTAAGAAGGTAGTCTTCACATCCAAGAAGGACAATGATCGATCGAATGGTAGTGTAGCAGGCAAGAGAAGCCTCGGCCAACAAATCTTGCCTTGAATTTTTTAGCACTTCAATAGGCTCCATGCTTGATCTTGTAGAGCCATTTCGAGGTGACAACAGATTTGTCCTTCGGTCTAGGGATGACATCCCAAACATCGTTCTTCATGATCGACTCATATTCCTCGAGCATAGCATCCTTCAAAACTTGATGCTACACGACCTCTTCAAATATTCCAAGTTTACATTGTAAGATAGTGCTCATGGTTGCTAGACACCCTTGGTATCTATTTGGCTTCTTACTTTCACGGAATGTTCCCCTTGGAGCAATATGTCTCTCGACATATTCGAGAGTGTCTCTAAGCAATGAGGGTCTCCTTTTATTTGAAGAAGGTGGATCTATAGGATCCATCGGACCTTCAACTTTGGGCATCAGTTCTTCTTGCCTTCCAGCTTCTTCTTCTTCTTTGTCTTCCTTTGAAATAGGAAGATTTCTAACCTTCTTGAGCATCTTCGTCGAAGGTGACATCATGACATATCTCCACTTCCCTTTGACCAGGCACATAAATTCTATATGCCTTCAAGGTTTACTGTAGCCCACAAACATTCCCTTCTTTCTAGAAGCATCCAACTTGCTACACTTTTCTTTTGGCACATGAAAATATATGAGACTTGCAAAAACTCTAAAATGAGAGACATCGGGCGTCTTACCAGAGAAGACTTCTTCAGGAGTTTTGGAGTCCAATGCAAAATGTGGGCATCTATTTTGAACATACACAGCAGTGTTGGCAGTTTCTCCCCATAGGAACTTTGGAAGACCTTGGTCATAAAGCATGGCACAGGCAACTTCCACTATGGTTCTATTCTTCCTTTCAACGACACCATTTTCTTCGGAAGTGTACACAATAGTGGTCTCCCTCTTAATGTCAGCTTCCCTGCAATAGTCATTGAATTCATTTGACTCATATTCTGTTCCATTATCGGTCCTCAAAATTTTGATCTTCTTTCCAGTTTGATTTTCAACCAAGGCCTTGCACGTGCAAAACCACTTGAATGCTTTGTCCTTTTTCTTCAAAAAGAATATCCAAGTTTTGCGAGAGAAGTCATCTATAAAAGTGATATAATATAAGCATCCTCTCAAGCATGTTACGGGCAACATACCAAATAGATCAAAATGAATCAATTGTAAAATATCAAATGTCTTCATGACACTCGAGGGGAATGGTCCCTGTTGTCCCACAAAATGTCAAGGCACCGCGACAATGGCGCAGATCGAGAGCTGTCACCCTGATCCCCAATCTCTCTATCTAAGTTGTATCCTTGCAAGCTAAGGGAGGTAGACCCTAACAAAAATGAAGAAAAAACACTAGTTGAGAATCAACCAATTCAAGAGACACAGCTAGATAATCAAATACTTGTTAAGATTCACGAGATTTTATAGATCCAATTAGATTCAAAACTTTAAAACCAGTGCCTTATGGAGTCAAAATATCTCGTTATAAAATTAAAGTCAAGTATCTGATATACAACTGCTGCTATGAAAAATAGATTCACCACAATGATATTCGATAAAACGCACCACAACGATGCATTAAAGTACTTTGAACCCACAGCAATGTTATCATGAGATGACTAGCAATATTTCCGAATTTATGATGTTCTAAGTAACCCAATCCAGAAATTAAAAAATTTCATATAGTCAAACTTTAGATAAAAAATTTAAAAGCTCACTTTGACTATGAAATAAAATATTTTTGAAAATTTTCTAAAGTTGAAAATTTAGAAAAATTTTGAACCTTTTTTTTTTTAATTTTTATTTTATAAATTTTAAAAATGAAACTAAAACTTTTAACTCTAAAATCAAAACTAAAACTAAAGCATATGTAAAAAATTTGAATCTAAAACTCTAAAAAAAAAAAAAAAATTTAAATCCACTCTAAAAAAAAAAATTTTAAAAAAATCCTAAGACTAAGAATCAAGACTAAAAAAAAAACTAAACAAGACTAAATCTAAAAAAGTAAATTTTTCATTTTTTTATCTTTTGATTTTTCTTAATCTAAAAATTTAAAAATAAAATTCTACAAAGTTAAATTAAAACTAAAATTTTAAAATCTAAGGCCTACGAATTAAATCTAATACTTCTAAAAAAAACTAACGCTAAACTACTTACAATCTAAAATCTAATCAAAACAAATGAAACGAAACCTAAGAAAAATTAAACGCATAGATGTGAGGTTCCGTGGCTTATGTGTATGCGTGTGTTTTATTTGCAAGTCGAGGAAGAACACGCGAGGACTTGTTCAAGGTTGCGGACGATGGCTCGACGGCAGAGAGAAGGGTCTGCGGCGGCTAAGGAGGGGCAGGACGGCGGAGAAAATGGTCGAGGCAGCGTAGAGGAGGACGGCAAGGGATGTCGAGGGCAGAGAAAATGGTCGAGGCAGCGTAGAGGAGGACGACAAGGGATGTCGAGGGGGAACACGTGAGGACGGCAAAGGATATGCAGCAGACGGCGGACAACGAAGGAATGAAGAGGGGTCGAAGGGATGCGTAAAGGAGGAAGATAAGGGCAGAGGCAGCAAATATGTTGATGGGGGCAGCGCTTATGCAGGCAGGATGCAAAGAAAACCCAGTACACTTAAAATTCGTCCAGCAGATTTAATTTGTCCCATGTAACTCAGATTTTTTTGGAATGTTGATTTAGATGCACCTGAGATCTTCTCCTTTGCAACAAAATTATGCCCAGACTAGAAGCAAAACCGATCTTGAGGCCAGATCTTACCCTCTGGGGGTTAGATCTGGCTCAAAGCTAAAAAAAAATTCTGAGAAACCCCCTGTAACCTTGTAAAAACCAGAACATATCCAAAACTATGCACAAAAAAATTAATAAACCCTTACACCCTAGAGAAAATACACAAATTTACAATGCTAATTTACAGATCGGAGGCCCTCATGGCTAGATTTAAACCCATTTCAGCACAATTTAGAAGATAGAAAATTTTAAGAGAGGCACAAGCTCTAGAAGACCCTATAAAAACACAATTTCGTAAGATAGCTTTGAGAATTTAGAAACAATGTGCTTTTTCAGATTTACGAAATCTGAGAGTCGGCTAGTCTAACTGAAGACTTCCCCAAATGCTCAAACCTTAAAAAAAAAAATTCCCTGCACACTTAGTTCTGAAGTTTAGATTGATAGAGATTTAAGAAAATAAACATGAGACCTTTCAAAAAAATAGATAACTAGTATTTCCGTCAAATCAAAAATGTCATTTTATGAACCCAGAAAACTGCACAAGATACATGTATGCAGATTAATCCATGAAGGCCATCAACCATAAAAATACCAAACAAAGTAGCAAAGTTTAGAGATAAATCACCACATAGATCCGGAAAAGGAACACCAAAGTTTGTAACCCCAAAGTCTTTATGCTTTATTCATCAAAAATTCACAAGAGCTTCCAAGAACAAGTACACAATTCAAAGATTGGATGCAAATGTCATATCAAGACCTCTAATTTATAAGACAAAACCTCTGACGGCTAATTCGGTTGATCCATGTCAAAATAATCTCAACCGTCGAAAATATTTGATCATCTTCTAATCTGGACCATCGAAATTATAAATTTGAGGAAAAACTAATTTATCATTTAATTCCATTTTAATTAACTCAAAAATAATATTTTTGAGTTAATTACCTCAAAATTTTGACTTTGACTTAACCACCTAGGCCCAAGGGTCCAAAATTTCTTGAAATTCTCAATATTCCCTTGGCCTGGGACCTTTAAAAATTCATTTTTTAAGGACCAACGAATTTTGCCTTTGAAGAATTTTATACTTACCTAGGACCTAAAATTAATTAAATTTCTGGCTTAGGATTTTTTAATTTATTTGGCCAGAAAATTTAATTAATTGACTAAGAGGGGATTTAATTATTTTTTCCAACCTTTTTTACATAAGATAAATACATTAGACACATGAAGGGGGAATACCCATTCGTATAGACCCTCAACAAGGTACCCAATTCTATGACTCAAAAACATGATCTAGTAGACCAAGTAGCTTGTAATAAAATAATCTAGCCAATTAGCTAGGATTATTCCCAAACTACTTTTACAAAGACTCGATAGAAAACACTAGGACTCACTTAGCATCTTGATGACAAAGTCCACCCTAGCTTTGGGGTGAGGCTGGAGGGGAAAACTTTGCCAATCACTTGTGTCGAAAAACACAAGTAAATCAGTGAGACAAAAAACCTCCTAGGATAGAAATCGTCACCAACATACTAGGCTTACCTAGGTTGTTACATATATAATGGTCTTACTTAGATCATTTACATCATAAACCTGCAGAATGGCTTTACATCATTCATAAAACTGTCGACTGATGATGGAATCTGAATGGCGTGAACCTCGAACATGATGAGTCCCATTTGAAAAAATGGGGGTGTACTGCTATGGAGTCGTTGACAAAGTGTTGTCAACAGTCCCCTTGTATGCTTTCCTTCGACACAACCCTGACATGCACCTTCATGATCATCTTTGAAATCGGGCATACCTATCACCACCTCCCTTGCTTCGAGAAGGGCTTTATAATGAAGGTGTGCAAACCTACGATGCCATAGCTCGGATTGAAGAGTTGTGTTGCATGTCATGGCCCCCAGCGGACTTCCTCCAACCTGATAGAGTGTATCAACCCTAAAACCAAGAGTGAACGCTACTTTGAAGTTCCTCTTCCAAATGCGTACCTTTCCATCAATTAATGTCACCTTGAATCCTTTGTCTTCCATTGTCGAGATAGACACTAGATTCTTCTTCAAGTTAGGTACATACAACACATCTTGCAAACGAAGAACTTGACCTTGATTTAAATGAAGGGTCACAGTCACTGTCCCTTTCACTGGATAGGTGGCATTGTCTCCAAGGATAGTTTCCAAATTAGTATCATTTTCAATCAAATTAGAGAGGGCCTCTTTATATCCAATGAAGTGCCTTGAGGCACCACTATCAATCAACCAGTTATCCAAGGTGTCGAAAGGAGATGCAGCAGAGAGGGCAGATATAAGAATATATTCATTTCTCTTATTATCAACAATATTGGATTCATCATACCTAGAGTTCCTTGACCTCTTGAAAGATTGACCATTTCCATTTCTATTTCGATCAGAGGGAGCCTTCCTCTTTCCTTTGAACCTGTTGTTCCTTTGATCATTCCCCCTGAAGTTGTTGTTGTTGTTGTAGTCATCATCTCGGGGAGAGTCCCTTTTATTGGGGAACTCTCTTGCATAGTGACCAAACTTGTTACAATTGTAACATCTCCCCTTCCTTCCTTTGGGATTTGCTCTTCCATGATTTTGATTTCTCGGACCAACATTGTTCCTCTTCTTTGCATGAGCGCTGAAGGCAGTAGGGTCACTTCCATTCCCATTAGAGGGATGGTCTCTCTCCATCATCCTTGTCTCCTCTTGAGTGCATCTCGTCAACAATTCATCAAAATCAGGAATTATATTATTATTGAGAATAGTAGTATTAAATACATACCATGGTCGGGGAAGTCCTCCAAGAGCAATGAGAGTGAGCTCTCGGTCAGTTATAGCCTCTCCAATAGCTAAGAGATCATTCTTGATTTCGGTGATCCTCATGAAGTAGGATTGGATGGACTCTCCCTTGTCCATCTTGATGTTCTTCAACTTGTTCTTCAAAAAGAAAATTTGATTAGCATTGCTTGCCCTGAACATGCTAACCAACTTATCATACATCTACTTAGATGTGCCCAGCTTGGAGATATAAGCAACCAAGTGCTTATGAATAGAATCCCTGATGATATTTTTCGCCTTGTTTTCCCCTTTCTTGTACTTTGTTTTAGTGGCAGCCGGTGCATTAGATGAAGGCTCGGTGATATTTCCTTGCACATAATCCATAACATCTTGATCCTCCAATATCAAATCCAAGAACATTTTCCAAGCATGATAATCAGACTTATCATTCAGCTTGTCATCAGTTTTGAAGAATGAGGAAGTCATTGTCCCTGGTCCTTGTCTATTCAACTTCGGTGATTGCTCTTCTCCCTCTTGCTTGGGCTTTGTCTTCACCTTAGCTCTGATTCCATGTTAATTTTAGTTAACCATGGTATGTTCTATGGTTAGAGCACTTTACTTCAATCTTTCTTATTAGCCCAATTCAATTTCAGATATGCAATCACATAACCATTGAAAGTAAATGTTGATAGAACATAAAATAAATCGACAGAAGACAAGCCAAGACAAGAGACAAATATTCTTGTAATTCTTCTTATTCAGCAGAGATAGAGAAAATATCTTTTACAGCAGTCAACAAGATGCCCTAGCCAACAAAGTCTTCGTTGGTCAAACCAATAATTCAGCCTCCAAACAGGCTCGGTCAAATTCGGCCTTCCTTCAAAGTCAAACACAGCCCAAAACAATCCACAATTCCGATCAACGCAGAAGTCAAAGTCTGTGGTCAAAACAACAGTCAACTACAGTCAAGGTCAACGTTTGACCTCGGTTTTTGTGCCTCCAGTTGCGGCCTCTTCAAATCAGATTTATGAGCTCAAAAATGCAATCAAATGGTGAGAGTTGACCCAAAGTCAACATTGGTCAACGTTGTCCAGAAAAGCCCTAATTCAATCCGAAAATTGCAGCTTCCTGTTTCACATGTGTGGAGGAGAGAGAAGCCTCTAAGATTGTACGAACCAATCAGATGAGAGAGAGATGTGTGAGATGAATGAATGATGAAATGAGCATCATGTCTCTCCTTTTTATATCCATGACTGTGGGTGTGTGATACAACTTTTGGGGTTTGTGAGCCTACATTACAATTCTGGTCGACCTTGACAAATTGCACGTGTGGAAAAATAAATTCAAAATACAAGTTTTGCTCATCCAAACAATATGATCTTTATATCAATCTTGCGCTTCTCCGAAAGAGGAATCAAACAAAAATATCATCCCCATCATATGAGCAGTGCAACATGGAGTTTAGCCCTAGTTGCCAAATTTAACACATATTATCCTTGAGAAAGGAAAATCTCACCGGGTCTTTGCCACTCTTCTAATCCCAAGAAGTAATGCATCAAACCAAGATCCTTCATTTCAAACTCAGAGCCCAACTCCCTCTTACACTCAAGCATCAAAGGCTCACTACCTGTTAAGAATAAATCGTCAAGATATAAAACCAAAATCATAGGCATACCTTGGACCACTTTGAAGTAGAGGTTCAGGACAGCACTGCTTCTTGTGAATCCAAGCTTCACCAGGTATCAATGTGGGCATACCAAGCTCTGGGGGATTGCTTCAAACCATAAAGTGCCTTCTTAAACTTGAAAACATGAGTCTTCTTGTCCTTCACTTCAAATCTTCTCCCTATTTCTCGGAGAAACCTTAGCCATGAACCTCTCTTTATACTTCTCAATGCTTCCATCAGCTCCATGCTTGATCTTGTATAGCCACTTCGACGTCACAACAGACTTTCCTTTAGGCCTCAGTAAAATATCCCATACATCATTTTTCATAATAGACTCATACTCTTTTGCCATAGCATCTTTCCAAAGTTGCTCTTTCACAGCTTCTTCAAAGGTGGCAAGCTCAGCGTGTATGATGGGGCTCATAGCTACAATGTATCCCTGGTACCGACATGGCTTCTTGCTTTCTCTAAAGGTTCCTTTGGAAAGAACATGTCTCTCAACATCCTGTAATGTATTACGAAGCCAAATAGACCTCTTCCTGACAAAGGGATCACTTGGAGGAGGATCCAAGGGGTCCATAGGCTCCATGGGATCATCAACAATATCCTTCTCAGACTCTGGCCCAAAAGGACCTTCTAGTAAGTCCATGGCATCATCTTTCTTCTCAACAGGAGGAGGCAAAGGAAGGTCATTTGCTTTTTCAAGGGCAGCATCTTCATCAAAGGTTATGTCCCTGCTAAAGTCGATTTTCCTTTGACCAAATATATATATATATATATTCTAAAGGCTTTAGAATTCTCACAATATCCAAATAACGTACTTTTCTTTCCAGTGGCTTCCAGTTTGTGTTGATTTTTTGGGTAGCATCGGATGTGCTCTAGCTCGGAAATTTTGTGGAGGCGCTAGAACACATGAGATCTCTAAGACCCAGCAATTGTTTGGAGAAATTCCACTCGGAGTGAAAGTTATTCAAATAATTAATTATTTTAAGTGGAGCCTAAGTTAAGACTTAGGGAATTTAAATAATTAAAGTGAATTAATTTAAACATGTGGGTGAGAAGCTTCTAAGTGACGAGGATCAAGTCTAATTTAATATTAGCCGTTGATTAAAGATTATATCACGGTTGTTGATTTCTCAACAGGAAAAGTATAAAGGAAGGCTTGAGGGTCAGTTGGAGAACATACATAGAGATTGAATTTAGAGATCGAATTCTTCTAACGGAGCAGTGCTCGAACGAAGATCAGATCTGAGTAATTCAGTGCAGTGAGGGGCAGTTCGGCAGCGAGACTTCAGTCCAAGGCCGAGAATACAAGTGCAGAGAGGCAGAACAGCACTAAGAGAGACAACGCAGCCCTTGAGAGGGTGACGCAGAGCCAGTAGAGCTCACGCCGAACCAAAAGGGTGACGCAGAACCAGAGGGGGTGACACAGTCACTTGAGTAGCTGCGCTAGGGTCTGTGACACAGATCAGGCAGCCATTCAGCAGATCAATTTCTGAGCCGAGAAGGCTCACGAGGAGGGTGACGCAGCCACTAGAGGAGGTGATGCAGTCTCAGCGCAAAGATTGTTGCAGCCATCACTGCGCAGCACTGGGGACAGCGCAATCACCTTGGGGTTTCTTCATTCTGCTGCTGGATCGACCGAAATATCTGTCTCCAGATAGAGATACTTTTGCCGAGGATTTTCTCTATTGGGTGAGCTGGATTTGGCACCCTATATTGTATTCAAAAATCTGCATAATAATATAAACCCTCAAAATTGTTGCACCAGTTTTCCCGCATTGGGTTTTTCCAGGGACATTTGTCCGAAAATAAGTGTGTCCTTTGTCTGGAAGCTTCATTTATTTTTCAGTACTTGATCTATATAGTTGTGTAGGTTGCAGTGTATTTACATTAATATTTTCTTAATGTATTCAGAAAATAACTTGTTAAATTAATGAAAACAAGTAGGTAATGTAAATTAGATTTCTGCAGTAGGATTTTTGTAACTTAGATTCAGAAATTTTCACAGTTTGTTCCTTTTGTCCTTTGGCACATGAAAATACACAATGCAGCCAAATATCCTTAGATGACCAATATTGGGCTTCACACCTGTAAACACTTCTTTGGCAGTTTTGTTATCCAAGACTTGATAAGGAACCCAGTTTTGAACATAGTCCGCAATATTCGTAGCTTCTCCCCAGAGGAACTTCGGCAGCTTTTGATCATGTAACATGGCTCGGGCAACTTCCATGTGTTGAGAAATCTATGGCATAGTAATTAAGTGATTTCTCTTCTATTAGTAACTGCTTTTGAATGCTTTTTACTTCTTTAGATTAGGATCTTCTTTTACTTAGGTTATTAGTGTTCTTCTTCATCAAATAGCTACCAATGCATAAACCATAAAGAGACAAGAGACACAGAATACAGGCTATTAGCCAGGGCCAAAACCTCTCCCACTTGAGAGGAAAACCCGAACAAATTATTCTTCTTATAGAGATTCCAATTGACGAATACCAATACCAAGACCCTTGACCTATTTGCCACTCAAAGACCAAGGCACAAGATCCTTAGTCAATGATACTCGACCTTCAACTCCTTATTCCTTCTTGGCTTCTTCTTCAACCATGGCTTTCTTCTGCTTTATACCTTCGGCCTTCTTGACTAGTCCTTCTTCCACTTCAGCTCCTTAGGAGGACTGCACTTCTCCTCAGATTCCACTGCTGCAACAAACTTCTCCTTGCCCTTTACTACTGCAATAGACTTACCTTTAGCCTTTACTGTTGCAACAGACTCCTCCTTTTCGGCATTTACTGCTGCAACATACTTCTCCTTCACTGCTGCAACAGACTTCTTGTATACAGGTTTTTTTCCCTTAGAACAATCCCAAAATACCCTTAAGAACTTCGTTCTTCCCTTTTGTTACTTCGCTGGTCTTTGGGCTTCCTTGTCATACTTTGCACTTCAGACTATATGATGACCGAATCACTAAAATTCTACTCTGAAATGAATACGAACAACCTTATTTATAGTTGTTTCCCATCAAAATAAGTTGAAATGACATGATAGTGAGTTCTATTTGAGAGATTTATATTATTCTTTTGAAGCCGACTTGAAGGAGGTGACTTTGTCTTGGTCTTGGAGGGCTTTCTAACTTATTTAAGGACTTATATAAATATATAACATGCCCAAGAAGGGTCCTTCATACATGACATAGACTCAAATTGACTTTTATGACTAGATGACAAATCCTAAAGGCTCACAATGGGAGCCATCACTAAAATAAAATTCCTTGCTCATGAAACCCATGAGACAAGCATTACAATAATAATTTTATTTTTCTTCTTTTCATCAATTACATAAAATCATAACACATGTCATTATGAAGACCGAACCTAGTTGCACTTTTCAACACTCCCACTTAACTAGGGAGTTACTCATAATGGTACTTGGTCATTCTCAATCTGAAGAATTTCTCATAAGAGTCGGATTGGTAACCCATCTATTTAGCATGGTGACTACTACTCAGCCCAAACTTTGTTGTTCCACTACTCCAGCAAAAACTCAACACTCTCCAAGCTCAAAATGAAGTTCACAATAAACTCCAAATAAAATGTGTGAAGCAAATGAGAGGGGAGACATCCTTTTAAAGGCTTGGGGAAGTTGTTTTTGGAGAGAAACAACCCCTAGTTTCCCTCAAAACCACTTCAGAAAACCATGAAACTGAGTTTCGTGGATTCCATGGTTGGCCTAGCAATAAACCAACCGATTTATGACAAAAATCGATTGGTTCCTTAATAAACCGACCGGTTTATGCCCAATTTGACCAAAAAAACGGCAACGAGGAAATGAATCAATCGATTTATGCCCGGTTTATTACTTCATTTCACATGAAGATCATCCCACGAGGCTTTACAAGGCTTTAGACTTGCATTCCCTGGACTTACAATGGTGATGCCCGAAAATGAACCTAGGCATATATGTACCCCTACTAAAAGAGGGGTAACAAGTCCAACAATCACTTTTAGCCTTTTCAAGAGCCCTCAAACGATCCCCTTATTTAATGAGCGCACATGCTAGATCTCCAACACCTTGCTTGATTTGCTAATTTGGGCACCTAGGTTTGCTTGGAGAAAATTTGTAGATGACCTTTGACATATCACTTGCCTCATTTGACCAAGGATTGACTTCAATATGCCTTATTTAAGCCCACACATGCCATAGAAGGATGGCCATATTTACTTAGCATATCTCCCTGATGCCTCTACATTTTGACAAAATTTCCAGGTAACATGGCATGTACAAATTATGCTAAGCAATATGTGCCTTTGTTGACTTTTAACTCCTAGGACCTTCTACATTTGGATATGCAAAATGCCATGTTGAGAATTGAAAATGAATGATATACCATGGCAAAAGAATGCATACAGATTCAATGACACGTGGCCATGTGCACAAGACAAGTGCGCTCAAGACATGGGCTAGACTAGCCCTACAATTAGTGATCACTCCTACAATAACCAATGGCTCCTCTAAACCATTTGTCCAAGTAGGTCCACCCTAAGCCGTTCAATCCTATACAAGACAAAAGGACCTAAGAGTGAAGTCTAAGCGGAGTAGGCACGGCTGACCATAATAGGCCTAGAATATCATAATACATAGTACCACAAGGGCTACAAGGCTTTAACTTGCATTCTCTGGGCTTACGATGGCACTGCCAAATGAAAACAATGCATATATGTACCCTTTCCGAAATGACGCATAACAATACCTTCTCTCTCTTGTATGTATGCCTTGTTACAAGACTTCTTTTACACACATCAGTATCATATTCTCCCAAAGAATGAGTAGTTCAATTGTGGCATTTGTTAAAGAGCTGAGCAATTCCATGTTGATAGTGGTTGAGTATTCATTCATCCATCTACCTTTGTATTAGATCTAGCTAATAAAACACCCACTCTCTTTTATATTTCAGCTATGACAGTCTTTCTCTTTAGTTGGGTATGCCCACTCCTCCATTTGCACTCCATCATCTTTTTGCATGACCCCAGAAGGGATGTTGAAATGATGGTGTGCAATCTTCACATAAGGCCATGGACCAGCCTATTTTGTGTGTATTTTCAGTGTCTAGTTTTTTCGCTTAAAAAGACGACCTAGTCAAACTCTATACTACATTATTTGTAGGTGGTTAGGGTTGACCAAGATTACCAAGCCCATGACCCCTCTTGGGAGGGTACCCCACTGTCAAGTATTTATAAATACACATTCACCCTCACTTGAACAAATATATTATTTGATCATGAGCTAAGTGCTCCCTTATGGGATTCTTTAACCTACAAGCACCTTGTCTTCTTTTGTTCATGGATTCATATTATCTTTGTTAGTTTTTGGTAGCAGCAAATAGGTGTTCTAGTCTTTATTGTGTCTATGAGGCTAAGGAACACATTATCTCCAATACCCAAAAAAGATTTCACAAGAAAACACCTCAATTAGATTAGTTGGCCAATTATTAAATTTTCCATAAGTCTAACTTAGGAAAATTGTTAATTAAATAGGATTAATTGAGGAAAATCGATTTTACTCTAGAGACTTCCGAAATGTCACTCGATGGGTCAAGATGATCTTATCCATCAATTGTGATTAGATAATGGTTGTTGATTGCTCAACGAGAGATTATAAAGAGCAAGTAGATGGGGTTTGGGAGACACTCTTGAGCAGTTCGACTTACCCAGTTGCAGTGATTCAGCAAGAGCGCAGTTGAAGCAGAGGGAGACAGCAGTAGAAAGGGTTTCAACAAAAATCTGGGAGAAGAATATCGAAGAGGTTTTCCACAGATTTTCTAGTGTCCTAGGGACAGGAGAAGAGACCGATTTTATCTGCAAGAGGAGGCTGAAATTATCAGTGTGAGTGGCTAGAGAGCTTGTTTCAGTGAGCCAGTATGGATCTACCACCCTGAGGCAGAGCGAGTGAGCCAAGAGCAGTGTTGGAGGCAGTTTGACTTGCAGAAAGTGATTTCCAGATGTTTGTACAAATTTTTCAGAGCAAGCAGTGCAAATAGCCAGGAGTGTGAGTTGCTTGGTAGAGGCTAGATCGATTTGCAAAGGAGAGTTTGTATCTCTAGACTATTTTTCCAGTGGATATAAAGATTTGTTGGAGCTTTGCCATCATCAGGTAAGTAGATCATTATACTCTTAAATTGTCGAAGAATTAATAATATAAACACTCATTTGCTGCACTAGTTTTCCCCACATTGGAGTTTTTGCAGGGACTATTGTCCAAAAATCTTGGTGTCCAATTTTTTGTGTGTACATTATTTTCTCAGTTCCAGTATTTATTTTGTGAAGATTGCAATAGTGAATTAATCGTTATTTGCCGAATTAAAATTCTGAAGACAAATAATCTCCAGTAGATAGAAGATTAAATTTCCGTTATTGCAATCATTGAAATTTCACACTCTTCTCTTCATGTGTTTATGGTTTATGCTGATTTAGTGTTTGTTGGTTGATTTCAATCAATCCTCATTCATCTCCTATGATCTCAACAGTAAGGGGGTTAATTAGGATGCAACCAGTATAGCTAGCTTTTTTCTGACACAGCAATACAATTTTGATGAGTATCAAGAAGGAACGGGATAGAATGATCCTGTTCCTACCATCAGTTATTCGATCTCTGTCTGGTCGACTGAATCCCAACAGAAATAAGAGAATATTGCATGTTCCGAGGTCCGGGCATAAGGACCTCCCTCAATCGATGTTGTAACAAATGCATAGACCATGCAATTTTTCAATTCGATCAACCAAGGCATGGACCAGCCCTTCTGATTTTGGATTCTCAGTAGGGGGATGATGAGGATCATCACAATACATATTCGACTCAAACCATCACAAGGTAAAAGGCTGAGGGGTTGGTTTGGTGGAACATCTGATTCATATCCCAATTACTGGATAACCTAGGTGATAAAACCTCTTGTATATATGTAATGTATTGGTTGTAATAGATCATTAAAAATAAAGCAATAATGTTTCTTTATCTCATTCTTTTTTACTTTGTCTAAAAAGTGATTTATTTTAGTTAGTTTATTTCTTCCTACCATTTATAGTCACCTTCATTTTTCCTATTGTAGTATGTGCAATAATTTACAGTACTCTTAAGAACAATTCTTCTAGAATGCTAATAAAAGTATAAAAGAATATAATCATATCAAGGGAAATATGATACCTCAAGGCCATCAATAAGACAATGATGAATGAAACCAGACGTATAGTTGTAAAATGTGTATTGTGTTACTGAGCCTTCTGCAGAATTATCATAATTATGCTCTGTTGTGCCATAAAACACCTCACTGAATCCAGTCTCTACGGGAGTCACCCAAGACACAATAATTGCTTTACCCTCGTAATCACCTTGAGTTATATGCACCTGTTAAGATACCATGCCATGGTTCCCAGATGGTTAGGTTTGTCAGGTATAACCTTAAAATTCATGAAACAAACACTCTAGAACCATTCTTTGGTACTATCAAACACATGTACACTATTTACTAAAACTCTGAATTTAGGGTAATGGTTGCACAAGAATTGAGTGTTATAAAGCAAAGAGTTGTTTTAGAAAACCTCCATTCAACAATAGTAAACGAATATTGTTAGCCGTTACTTAAGTACCATAGTTATATACAAGTAAAAACAATGGTAATGCATTACAAGGGTCATGTAATAATTACAAGGCATGCATTAATTATGCACAGATGTATGTGTCATGTGTGCTGTTTCATGTATGTTGGGAACACATTGAGTCACGAATGTACATGACACATAATGCACATATGTACACTATTGACACATACATGTGAGCTAATTACCCCCGTGTCAGTGATTTTTGTAGATTAGCAACCTGATGGTATTCAATACATAAGTTTCTTATGTTTGACAACATTGACAACTAATCTGGCAGCCAACTTTCATTTCTTGGTTCACGCATTAAACCTCCAAGGCAATCTGAAGTATTTAGAATGCCTATGTTTGAGGTTGGCCCAAGCATTCTAGTAACACGCTAGTCATAGGTTCACCCTTCATTGTAGATAGAAGACAAAAATAAATAGAATTTTGAAAAAAAAAACTACAAACTCCGATAAAATTCAAATAATATCTATCACGTAAGTATTTCCGTTAATTGAAAAAAAGATATGCATCCAAGATAAGAAAAATAAATCATCCTAAATACGTTCAACATTTGTGATAACACCCTTAACAATAGAATACAACAGTCTTATTTCTGAGGAAAAAAATAGAATACAACAGTCCTAACAATAGCATCAAGTCATACTTTCTGATATATTTGACATAATGAGACGATTGCTGAGAACGACCCTCAGTTCATAACTTGAAGTCTTTGATGACAATGCAGAGGACTTTGCCCTCAGCTTAAAATTCTTATATTGATAAGCACTTTGTCTGTATATTAACTAAATAACAATTTTTTAAACCATGAGGAAGGACTTTTGAGTTACATTGACAAAGCTATTCCTCCAAAGTTAAGAACACTATACACTTATATAAAAGAAACATTGTAAAAGATAAAATCATGGTGTACAAATATGACCCTTGTATTCATGCAATGCAGAGAGATGTTAGCTCTTCAACATATACCTGTTCTGGAGCATTGTAACCTTTAGGTATTGCAAATGCTGGATTATCAAGGGGCATATCAGTAGATGCCCACTGAGGGCGAACATAAGTGCTGGTAAGTCCAGCATTTATATCCCTCGAATGAGAAAGCAGCACCACAAATAAGATCAAAAGCAATTGCAGAAGCCTTGTGAAATCTCTAGAGTATGACATGATTCGCTACCTGTAATATCCATCAAGTGTCAGATTTAGAATCAATGAGCACAAAAATAAATAAAATAATAGGATCATGCTGACAATGTTGAAAGAAAGTATTTAGCAATGATGTTAAAAAGACTTGCAACCGAAAAAGAAGTTAGAAATATTGGAGCATTGAAAAGAAAATGAAGACATCAGCAGGAAAGCTTATGGTGGTGTCTTGCATCTTGGCAACTGGATACGTTTACTAGCTGTCTTGCTTGTTTCCAAAAGGGCCAGAATTCTAACATTGGAAAGGATTATGCACATTTATTTATGGAGAAAACCCAGAGATAAAAAAGTGTCTTCCCTTGGTAACTTGGAACATTTCCCCCTTAGAAAAGTACCAAAGTGGAGTAGGATGGATGATATACAGTTTTATAGAGTAGCAATGGCAGCTAAATCAATGATTAGAACTCAAAGTGATAGTGCAGCATGGCAGGTTTAATCCAATTTAGAATTCAAACAGCTAGACAAGGGAATGGAATGACGGCCCAACTAATATTGGCAAATGTGGTTTTCCCAGTGCCCTGATGTTGTCTTGACTCAGGGCTCCTTGGGCCTCCTTGGTTTTGCAGAAATTTGGAAGGCATGGCAAATACTCCAGTCATCTCTCTTGGAATTATCAAGGCCTGTGCAGAGGGTGGGACTTTAGAAGGTGTGGTATTTGGTGCTTCAAAAAGGGCATGATCTCCAGGTTGGCAGTGAAGGAGTTCTGTAAATAGGATTTGATTCAGAGGCATGAAATGTGGGATGTAAATGCAAAAATTCCAATCCTAGATCTGGAATCCTACTGCAGCAAACTGAATTAACTTCTCCTACTTGTTATTAAAATGAACAAGTTATTTGTAGATTTCTTTTGTAAACATTGAAGTAATTACTGCTACAGCCTTCACTTAATTAATTTAGATGTGGAAACAGGAAACTGAGCAAAAGAAAAACATCACACTGGACACCATTATTTTGGACAATGTCCCCGGAAAAACCCAATGCAGGAAAACCGGTGCAGCAGATCTGAAGGTTTTATTATTAAGCAGCAGTTATATATGAATACAATCTCTGGGTGACTTGCCGGCTATCCAGTACAGAGAATATCACTCGGCAAAAGAAAGACAAATTGTGAGATTACCTCACTCTCCAAGTCCCGGCTGATCCGGTAGCTGAACTGACGAAATCCCAGCACCCTCTACGCTGCCTCTGCGCAGTAGTTGCATAGGCCTGCGTGGGGAATTCTCTGGAACTACGTCACCTCCTCTATTGAATCGTTCAGTCCTCAAAAATCTCTATTGTAGCCCTCCCGGCTCAAAACTTCGATCTCCCAGCTGAAACTCGAACTTTTGCTCATAATACTGCATTGCCTCTGCGTGTGGCCTTCGTGGCCCTACGTAACCCTCTCTGGGCTCTATGCTGCTTCCTCTACGTCTTTCTTGTGAAAATTTCTGAATTTACTAAACAAAAATCCTACAGCAGTAATCTGATTTACTTCTCCTGCTTGTTTTATTAACTTCACAAGTTATTTTTCTGAATAATACAAGAAAAACATCGAAGTAAATACACTGCTGCCTACACCAATATACAAATCAAGTACTGAAGAAATAAGCACATTTGACAAATGACACATAAGATTTTTCGGACAAATGTCCCCGAAAAAACCCAATGCGGGAAATCCGGTGCAACAGCTCTTGAGGGTTTTATTATTATGCAG